>CM076572.1:1016310298-1016471693 GCA_034641835.2 Pinus albicaulis | reverse complement strand
AATCGATGAAAGAACCTGTAAACCTCTAAACCTGTAACCCATATAACCCCCTAAACCCTAAACCTCTAAACCCTTAACCCTTAACCCCTTAAACCCTAATTCCAAACCCATAACACTTGACACCTTAAACCATAATTCCTAACCCTTAAACCCTTAACCCCATAAACCCTAAACCTCTAAACCCTTAACCCCTAACCCATTTACCCCCAATAAACCTCTAAACCCCTAACCCATTTAACCCTTAAACCCTTAACCCCTACCCATAACCCATTAACCCCTAACCCATTTAAGCCCCTAATTCCCAACCGCTAACGAATTCAACACCGTAAACCCCTAAAAACCTAACCCATTTAAGTGTGGATTCCATTTAACCCCCAAAACCCTAACCCCTAACCCCTAAAATCCTTCACTGCTAAATCCACTAACCCCTAAACCTCTAAACATGTAACCCATTTAACCCCCTAAACCCTAAACCTCTAAACCCTTAACCCCTAACCCCTAAAACCCTAATTCCCAACCCCTAACCAATTAGACACCACAAACCCCTAAAAACCTAACCCATTTAACCCCATTAACCACTAACTTATAACCCCTAAAATCCTTAACTGCTAAATCCCCTAACCCCCTAAACCTCTAAACCAACCCTAACCCATTTAACCCCCTAAACCCAAAACCTATAACCCCTTAAACTCTAATTCCCAACCCATAACCCATTCAACCCCTTAAACACCTAAACCTCTAACCCATTAACCCTTGACCCCTTAAACACTAATTCCTAACCCTTAACCCATTTAACCCCCTAAACCCTAAACCTCTAAACCCTTAACCCCTAACCCATTAAATGGGGGTAAATGGGTTAGGGGTTAAGGGTTTAGAGGTTTAGGGTTTAGGGGGTTAAATGGGTTAAGAATTAGTGTTTAAGGGGTCAAGGGTTAATGGGTTAGAGGTTTAGGTGTTTAAGGGGTTGAATGGGTTATGGGTTGGGAATTAGGGTTTAAGGGGTTATAGGTTTTGGTTTTAGGGGGTTAAATGGGTTAGGGTTGGTTTATAGGTTTAGGGTGTTAGGGGATTTAACAGTTAAGGATTTTAGGGGTTAGAAGTTAGTGGTTAATGGGGTTAAATGGGTTAGGTTTTTAGGGGTTAGGGTGTCTAATTGGTTAGGGGTTGGGAATTAGGGTTTTAGGGGTTAGGGGTTAAGGGTTTAGAGGTTTAGGGTTTAGGGGGTTAAATGGGTTACAAGTTTAGAGGTTTAGGGGGTTAGGGGATTTAGCAGTGAAGGATTTTAGGGGTTAGGGGTTAGGGTTTTGGGGGTTAAATGGAATCCACACTTAAATGGGTTAGGTTTTAGGGGTTTACGGTGTTGAATTGGTTAGGGGTTGGGAATTAGGGCTTAAGGGTTTAGGGGTTAGGAATTAGGGTTTAAGGGGTCAAGGGTTATGGGTTGGGAATTAGGGTTTAAGGGGTTAGGGGTTTTGGGGTTTAAGGGCTTAAATGGGTTAGGGGTTAACGAGTTAGGGGTAGGGGTTAAAGGTTTAAAGGTTTAGCGTTTAGGGGTTAAATGGGTTAGGGGTTTAGAGGTTTAGTGGGGGTAAATGGGTTAGGGGTTAAGGGTTTAGAGGTTTAGGGTGTAGGGGTTTAAATGGGTTAAGGGTTAGGAATTAGTGTTTAAGGGGTCAAGGGTTAATGGGTTAGAGGTTTAGGTGTTTAAGGGGTTGAATGGGTTATGGGTTGGGAATTAGGGTTTAAGGGGTTATAGGTTTAGGGTTTAAGGGGTTAAATGGGTTAGGGTTGGTTTAGAGGTTTAGGGGGTTAGGGGATTTAGCAGTTAAGGATTTTAGGGGTTAGAAGTTAGGGGTTAATGGGGTTAAATGGGTTAGGTTTTTAGGGGTTTAGGGTGTTAAATTGGTTAGGGGTTGGGAATTAGGGTTTAAGGGGTTAGGGGTTAAGGGTTTAGAGGTTTAGGGTTTAGGGGGTTAAATGGGTTATAGGTTTAGAGGTTTAGGGGATTTAGCGGTGAAGGATTTTAGGGGTTAGGGGTTAGGGTTTTGGGGGTTAAGTGGAATAAACACTTAAATGGGTTAGGTTTTTAGGGGTTTAGGGTGTTGAATTGGTTAGGGGTTGGGAATTAGGGTTTAAGGGGTTATGGGTTAAGGGTATAGGGGATAGGAAATAGGGTTTAATGGGTCAAGGGTTATGGGTTGGGAATTAGGGTTTAAGGGGTTAGGGGTTTTGAGGTTTAGGGGGTTAAATGGGTTAGGATTGGGTTATAGGTTTAGAGATTAAAAGATTCTGGTCATATTTTAGGGGTTAGGAGTTAGGGGTTTTGGGGTTTAGGTGCTTAAATGGGTTAGGGGTTAACGTGTTAGGGGTAGGGGTTAAGTTTAGGGGTTAAAATAGATTATGGATTTAGAGGTTTAGTGGGGGTAAATGGGTTACGGGTTAAGGGTTTAGAGGTTTAAGGTTTAGGGGGTGAAGGGTTTAGGGGTTAGGAATTAGGGTTTAAGGGGTCAAGGGTTAGTTTTATGCAATAACATAATTCTCCAATCCCATACACTTCTGCTTGGAATGTGACACTTAACATTCATTTCCTTTTCAGATAATATTCTTTAGCCCCTTACATCCATACCTAGGAAAATAAACTTCATTTCAATTTAATCTTGTGAAACTAAAGTGGAATATAGGAGGACCCATTCCAAGAAGGGCATCTCACTCAATGTTCAAATAATATTGTTCATTCCCTTACATCCATACCTAGGAAAATAGCCTTCCTTTCAAGTTAATTGTGTGAAACTGAAGTGGAAGATAAAGTGACCCATTCCAAGAAGCTCATCTCACTTCAAAAATTTCTTGAGATTTCAAGAATTTATAACGATATTAAGGTGCTATGCATTGTCTCCTTTATCACCTCATTGCATTTAGTCAATTGTTTTTTAAATTTAAATTTATTCATTAATTTCAAAAAAAATATTATATAAATTATATATAGTTGTTTTTATTTTGATTTATGTTTTATAATTTTATTTTATTTATATTAATATATCAATTAGTTTTATATAAAAATATTTTTAGTTTTTTATATAACATTGATATTACAAAATATTGTAACAAATTTTATTTAATTAAATCTTCATGTATTTTTTATCATTAATAATAATAAAATAACTTAAAATAAAATTGTAATTTTATTATTTTTTATCATTTTTTAATTTTAATAAAGTACCATCATTGTTGTGTATACAACCAATGTGTGTTCTATTTATAGCTTGTCAAGCTCAACATCCTACAGAACCAAGAAGATGACACATGTAGGATTCATATAGACTATGAGAAAGAAGAACATGTAGAATATCAAATTATTATAGATAAATTAAGTAGATATCATATCAATTACATACAATAGTATTTTTATATGGTATTATAAATTGTATGGCTGGTTTTGATATAGAAATATTTGGTATTTTATATCAACACATGTCTAATATGGCGTGGATATATTTTCTACCTGATTAAGAATGGTATGTTTAGTTTTCATGGAGTTGCTTCCAATTTAGAAAACATTAAGATATGGATTGACATGAAGAAAAAAATATATCAAATACATAAGGTTAACAAATTATTGATAGGAGAATCTAAAAGAACTAAGTATCTTATAACCGTAGGAAAAACTTCGGGACAAGTTTAGCCCAAGAGGGGGAGTATGTAGTGTCCCTTATTAGTGAGATAGCTTTGATGACACTTAGAGATGGTGATTTTGATATAATATTATGTATGAAAGACTTATGTACATGCCTATATGCTATGACTTGGTCACTTGGTTGTTGTGTGCTTATGATAATATCTATGGTTGCATGCACAAGAATTGATTTTCGTTAAGAGAATACTAGCGATGTTTTCTCTTTTGGTATCCTATTTTGGACATAGGTGTATGACGTGAATGGTGATTCAGAATTGAGACACAGATCCATGGACGATCATGGTTATGTGGAACATATGGTTAATTATGAATTATGGATGACACATGATTTGTATGATTATATGTGTGTAGTCTCGTACTAAGCATGATGTGCCAGGGGACCTGATCATTTTCCAACAAGGATAAATGACTGTGGAATTCATTTCTTCAAAACCCAAATGACTGTGGAAGTCATGCACCATTCATGGTCTTCAAACAAGGCCTTACCAACGAACCATCAAATCGGTAAAAGCTCACAATCAGTATCATAAGGAGAAACGTGGAGTTTCAAAGCACAGTAGATGAGAAGCCATGGAAATTAGGGCGCAGAGTCCTAAATCCATGAAATATAAAGACGTGGAGTCTTGGATATATGATAAAAGGATTAGGACGTGGAATCCTAAATCCATGAAATATAAAGACGTGAAGTCTTGAATCTATAATGAAATGTTTGGGGTGCAAAGTCCTAAATATTTAAAAAGATCAAGGTGTGGAATCTTGGATCTTTAGAGTAGATCAGGGCGCGGAGTCCTCAATCTACTAAGGCAAAAAGATGCATACAATAGGGGTGTGGAATCCCTATTATCTGGAAGAAAAATACCACTCATGGGCAACTCATAGATGAATTTCGTTAATAATCTCATTCCTAACAATTTTGGAGTGACCTTCTAAAAATAGAAAGTCATGTCTACTATTTCAAGTATGAATTTCCAAAAATAGTAAATCACTTCCAATCAATTGGTAAACAAGTATACCTGAAGGAAAATAACTTAACTTATGATTAATCAATCGTAATAGTTCAATATCGACTTAATCCTCAATATTATTAATATTATTATTATCTTTTATGAGACTATGATATTATTATTAAAAGAGAATTATATCTCCGCAATCACTTCACACCTCTCTCCTTCATGATTCTCATGGCTCTATCTAACTCACTCTATTTTAAATATTACATTACACTCTATTTTATGCACTCATCAAGGAATGGCATATTCCTCTTACACTCATTAAAGATATGTCATAAAATATTCCTCTTACTCTCATTAAAGATATGTCATAAAATAATCCTCTTACACTCTCTTTAATGCATATGTTACACTCTCCTTAAATAAGGCATGCATACCTCTCCTTAATGGTAGGTTACACTCCTCTAAATGGAATACAATGCATGCATATTACTCCTCCTTTATGACAAGAATTGGTTTGTCCTCCTATATATGAGTCTCATGTATTCTCACTTGGGGAGGAAGGGGGATGCCAAGAGTGGAAGAGACACGAGGAAGGTTGTGAGAGATATGGAGAGCAACCAATTTCTTCCAAAACAAATTTGGATTCCTTACTAATCTACTAAGTGTCTATTGAGGTTGAACATGAGTGGTATTTAGAGGAATTGAAAACTATCTTCTTGAGTTGCCTTGCATATCTCTCTCTACTGTTGTATTGTGGTACTGGTTGTGAGCTTTTGCAGCTCAGGGGTTCAGGGGGAGAAGTTCTTCCTGGATATGGTTGGGAGGAAAGCCGGGTGGTTCATGATGATTTGGTAAGGATATGGGCATTGGAGCATACTCTTATTGGAGCTGGAGCATACATCCATTCTCTTGGAGTTGTACAAATTCACTGCCAGGTATGTGGGTCAAATTATATTATGCATTTTTTTTAGTTTATTTCATAAGCTTTTGCTTGTTTGGTTGTTTTTTGAAACTTACATGTATATGAAGTGTTGCACACCAAATGTGAGGAAATTTCATAATGATTGTTGAAGTATTTTATTGTATAATGTTGAATCGATTGAAAGAAAGTCCTAATGGATGAATCTTGTAGGCTGTCATGAATTGGATGAAAATGTTTTAATGGCTTAATTTTTGTTCTCCTCCTCTTTTTACAGCTCTAGATAAGTTTTCATACTATGTGTTTGATAGAAGTCATAAATGAGATTGTAGGATTCTTGGGTAGTTGTTGTTTTCAAAAATCACATTTCTGGGCATCCCTGTTGCGATTCAGCTCCACTTCAGGGGGTCTCCATACCAATAGGCCATTTCACCCCAACTTTGATTTCAAAAATCAAGGTTTCGGACATCGATTCCCAAATCTGCTCTGTTTTGCAGATTTGCTGTTGCATGTAGAAACCGCCTATTGTTTTGTTTTGTTGTTTGGTTCTTTTTATATTAGAACTGCCTGATAATTTATAGTGATGAATCTGATATAGGCTAACCACTTGGAAATGGTTTTTAAAGTATAAATGGTTAATAATTTGAAAATTTAAACAACCTTATGACCACTTGTTTTATGACTGCCAACTATTTGTCAAAATTCCTCAATGGTTGCACCTTACAACATTGTGAGCCATGTTTGAAATTTCTAAATATTTATATTCATTGGTATAGATTCAACAATGAATATGGCTGATAGTCTACTAATATCTTAAGTTCAATTATTGACACTACTTACCAAGAAAAAAATGAAGTCACGTAACTTTGGATTCATGTTAGCTAATTGTTGTGAAAATACCTTAAAGAGATAATGGTTGTAAGTGTTTGACAAAATGCCTCAATGGCTGTACATTCCATACTTGTAAATTGGTTTTCATAATGTTCAATGGTTGCATCTAATTACGTTTATGAACTGTCCATAAAAGAAAAGGCTTAAGTTAATTTACGATTTGCAATCAAGGTATTTCTAGTGTAATAACTCATTGAGTTAAAGGGTCTTGCTGAAAAGTCAAAATTGCAGTAAGTAATTTGTTGCAATATCATCTCACATATGAATTCCTAATTATGGGATTCCAACTCTGTATAATTTAAATTATCCTTTTAGGAAAATAATTCATAAGCATGTTATTAGTCACTCTTGAACACATTTAATTACAAAGGGAATTAACAATTAGCTTATTGTAAATTGTGGTTCATAAAGGTTGACATTTATTCATCCCACTAAACAATTTATATTTTAAAGGTGATTTTAGTCTTGAGAAGCAAGTATTATGGTTGTATTTTTTTTGGATCTTGATAAACCTTGAACTTGGTAGCTTTGAAGATAAGTTGATAGAATTTAGGGTGTAGTATAAAGGACACCAATAACTTCTTTATAAATAAAATAAAGAATAATAATAAATAAATAAATAAAATTTAGAAAAAAATATCGCATTTTGATTTAATATAATATTTCTCTATAATAATTATGGTAGGTAAGGTGGGACCTTACAAAGATAAACATTGGGTAGTAGCTATGAATGAAGAATTGGATCAAATCGAGAAGAATAAGACCTGGGAATTAGTTCGACAACAAAAATATAAAAATTTCATTGGGACTAAATGAGTGTTCAAGAACAAATTGAATGAAGATGGACATCTTACGAGAAACAAAGCAATATTGGTTTGCAAAGGCTATGAACAAGTTGAAGGAATTGATTTCGACAAAACATTTTCAACGGTTGCCAGAATGGAAGCCATACAAATGTTTCTCACCTATGCATGTTCAAGAAAAATCAAAGTCTACCAAATGGATGTTAAGTCAGCATCCATGAATGGTGAATTAGAAGAAGAATTTTACATCGAACAGCCTGAAGGTTTTATGCTATCAGAAAAGGAGGACTATTTTTTTAGGTTAAATAAGGCTCTATGTGGTCTCAAGCAAGCTCCCAGAGCATGGTATGCTCATCTTGAAGTATATCTACTACAACAAGGGTTCAAGAAAGGTACTTCTAATATAAATATTTATGTACAAATAGAAAAATATAATTTAACAATCATTGAGGTATATGTGGATGATATAATCTTTGGTAGCAATGATGATCAACTAACTAGAAACTTTCCTACAAATATGCAAAGTGAGTTCAAGATGTCATTACTTAGTGAGTTGACATACTTCTTAGGGCTTCAAATATCTGAACAAGAGAAAGGAATATCTATATTTCAAGCTAAGTACATCAAGGAAATTCTCAAAAAATTTAAAATGGAATATTGCAAACCCATCCTTACTCCGATGGTAATAGGTTGCAAATTGAGCATAGACGACTCATCTAATTATGTGGATCAGAGGTTGTACAGATATATGATTCGTAGTCTTCTATATGTAACAACCTCCCGACCAGATGTTATGCAAGCAATTGGACAAGTAGCAAGATACCAAGCAACACCAACAGAATAACATATTATTGTCGCCAAAAGAATTCTTCAATATCTAAAGGGCACAATAGAATATGGCTTGTGGTATACCAAGGGTAAAAATCTCATTATTCAAGCCTTTAAAGATGTAGATTGGGTAGGAAGAGTTGATGATCGTAATAGTACTAGTGGAGCAGCATTCTATCTAGGTGGTTGTCTTGTATCATGGTTGAGAAAAAAGCAAACCTCAATATTGTTATCTACATCAGAAGTAGAATACATTGTAGCGGCAGCTTGTTGTACTCAAGTCCTTTGGATGAAACAAAATTTTCAAGATCTTCAAGTACAATTCAGTGAGCTTATTCCCATATTATGTGATAACACTAGTGCCATCAACATCTCCAGGAATCCTATCATGCATTCAAAAAAAAAATGCATTCCAATCAAATATCATTTTGTCAGAGAAGAAGTCAATGTAAAGAATATAAAACTTGAATATGTTGGTACAAAAGAACAAATCCATGATATCTTCACTAAAAATTTACATCGTGAAGCATTTGAATATCCTTGCTAGAATCTTAGGATTCTCCCAAGTTCTGATTATATTTTCATTTTTCATAAAATAAAAGGGGAGTGGAAGTGTGTACAGGTCCACAGGATGGTTGTGTGTCAGGGGGAGTTACCCTTTTCCATTGATTTCAAAGGGGTATAGAATGTTGTAGGAAGAGGTGTCTTGATCGCAGGGGGAGTACTTGTGTTGCCATCAATGCCAAAGGGGGATATTGTTGATCGGTGGTTGTCACTGATGTCAACACAAGCAACACCGGTGGCTACCCTGATCTTGCATGGGAATTTTGACCTACCAAATTACTATATTCTGGGTCAAGTATATCTTTGATGGTTTCTACTTATTGATATGTCTCCATTGATATATGGCACGCCACGTAATTCATCATGGTTTGAGAGATATTCATGTTTTGAAGTTAGTAACCCCAGTTAGTGGGATAAAATCCCATGGGGTTGTGGCATGACACTAATCATTGGTTGTATCCATTGAACCATCAATAATTAATAATTTTTAAGCTCCTAAAATCCCCCCCATGTTCACTTGTTGAAGACCCTCTTAACCTAAGAATTTATATATATTGTGATCCTCGTATCCTCCTCATGTAGGGATTTCGCTACCTAAAACAGGTCATCGTGGAAGTTTTGCTATAACATTTTTTCTAAGAATTTTCAGAAGCTAAATTCTTATCACACAAATTCAAAGTCTTGAGGAAGCTCGTGTAAAAATTTCAGATCATGGTTCACAACATTTTCGGAGATATGATCTGTGGAAGTTAGGGTTTTTGCAGGTTCCTGAAATTCATCTCAAAGACGTGACCTTGGGAAAATTGTCATAACTCTCTCTTGGAGCATCAGATTAGAATTATGTAAAATTTGGCGGATAATGCATGGTCTCTAGTTTTATGTGTATCCATTTTAGAGCTAAAGGAGGATACAATGACACGTGGCACATCGTACAAGTTCACTCTACTGAACTAGTCCATAATTAGGTCATTGTGAGAGATTGGGCATAACTTTGCCTTAAAGAATCCAAATTGGGTCAGAACTGTGTCATTGGAAATAAGACTCAAAGGGATAGCATAGGATCGAAAATCACATATTGGGGATCTGAAATAGCATAGATACATCAGATTCAATATCGAGCTCCTAAAAGGAAAGAAAAAGCTAGATCATGTGCTATCAAGGGCTACAAAGGACCAGACTTTCTCGGGAAACAAATAAAAGAAAGGTGTAGAAAAATGATGCAGCAGAGGTAAGATCTAGGTAAGTATGTTCTATATATCCATGTTCATATCTTAATTGAATTAAGTTCTTTGTATTCCATTTTTTTTTTTTCCTGTTTAGCACTGACATATGCTCTACAAGATGAGGTAAGTTTTTCTATTATCATGTCATGGGTATTTCCTTGAAGACTTTTTGCAAGTATTATATATTCATCAAGATAAGACTCAATGCATGATCTAATGTTCTGAAGAGTGAGAAAGGGTAGCATGACAAGAGAAACAATCGAGGTGCAGAACAACAACAAGAAGTTCACTACATGAAGTCTTCAAGTGCGCAACACTACATACAATCATTGTAAAGGTATCATTGTACTAAGTCATTGTAAAAGCATCATTGTAAAATTTTTGCGTGTATATCTGCTAATAATTGAAGAGGTAGTGTCAGGATGTCTAGGATCATCATCAGGTGGTTGTGTCATAGTTGGGGTTATGTTCTAGTGTGTCTTCTCCTTCTACATCATTTCATATCATTGTAAAGTGGACCATTTTCCCTGGTACGGCAGTCCATTCTTCTTTTATTCTTCTATAGGGTGGTAGGGTGGTGCTAGACTGGTGCATGAAGTCACCAATAGGTCCAAGCCTGTGAAAACTTCAGGGTGGTAGGGTGGTGCTAGGGTGAGTTGTAGCTCATTGGGTGTTGGGGTATACGTTAAACTAACTACTGAACAATCTCGTGCATTGGAGCATCCATCCAGTGGGAGCTCGAGAAGAATTATTTTCTATATTCTAGGAAGTTGGAGCTTTCTTTTCAATTGGAGTTGAATATTACAGAATTATTAGAAAATAGTTCATGTGGTTTTTGTCCCAGAGGGGGTTTCCACCTTAAAAACTGTGTGCATCTATGTTCCTTTTGTTTACTAATATCATTGTACAAACACTGATAATAATGGAAAATTAAGTAATTCTCTGAAATATTAATAATAATACTAATTGAAAAGAATATTGATTCACCCCCCCCCCCCTCTCAGTATTTCGAACAGAAATGGAGGTAAAAAAGGTGGTAGGCATAGGAAGGGTCAGTGATTTGGGACTTTCTATCTATGAGGGGGTCGAGGCTAGAGGATGGTTTGGCCTCATAGGTTTTCTGGGTCTTGAGAACCGGCTTATTCATTTTTACAAGTACCTGAACAATTCAAAGGTGGACATGAGTCACTGGTTACCTGGTTACCTTGAAGAAGGTAAAAAATGATGTCTGGAAGAGGTCCTTGGATATCTGAGAGCTCAACTAACATTCTGGGCCTGTAACTAGCGAGAGAGATTACACCAAGAATTGGAAAAATATTTTCAAAATATGAGGTGGGAAGGGTTTTTTATAATATGAGGGGACAATAGTCGTATGACATGGGGATGAAATCATGGGGGGAGGGGACATGTGGCTTCAAAAGGTTTCATGATGACATGGGACAGGTGGACAGGAGTGGTGGGCCACTAAGTTACCATTTACTTTTGAATTCATGCTCTCACGAAAAGGTGTCAGCAGATTGGCCCACGTAGCGCGTGGTCCCCACATTCCTCCATCAGGTCGGATGGGGAGGCGCTGAAACCCGTGCTCACCCCCCATAATAAATTTGAGTTGTTAGATATAATATTGACTTTTCAACTCCCCAGGGGGGCACTTACATATCGCTTGCATAGGTTACCTCCCTAAACTGCTTCCAGGGTACGGTCGGATGAATATTGATGATGATATGCCCAAAAACATCTTGACCTTTAACCGATGACACATGACCATGTAAAATTACCTCTCTTCGTTGTCGTGCTTTGCCGATAAGGGTCCTATCAATAGCACTTCTTCCTTCAGTCTTTCCACCCTAGCTCTAGGCCTTGATAGTGGTCCCCACAGGTGATTTATTTGTCTTTTAACTTAGAGGCCATACCAATGGCTCCTCAGCTTCTTCATAAAATAAATGGAGGGAGACACCATTAGCTCCAACTAGGGATAATGTATTGGATACAATTCTCTCAAAACCTACATATTAGTGCCTTAATCCTTGGGCATGAAGTAATTTAATCTAAAACTTTTATCAAACAAGAGTAGTAATAGAAAACTCAGAGTAGTATTGGTTATTTACAGATATCTCGCCGATATTTACAATGAGTGAAAGTAGAACCTTTCAATGTTGAAAGTAAAACTTGAGAAACTACTCCTTTACAGGAAGTTGAAGCACTTCACCTTCTAAATTCTCTATCGGGAGGGTGTTGTTCCCATTTTCTTCAAAAATCTTGAAAGGCCTGAACCATAGAGGGTCAAATTTCCCATGCTTTCCTTTATCTTCCCTCCTGAAATACCACCTTAGAACTAAGTCCCATGGCTTAAGATGTTTGTATTTTTCCTTCCTGTCAAAGAGGGATTCATTTTTTCCTGACAATTGATCAACTTATGATTCATGTCTTCTCTTCTCTCTTGAAGTTCCACCAATTGATTTATCCTTCTGGTTGAAGCATTATATTATTCTTCAATATCTTGAAATATTTCGACTACATTCATAGCTAGTTATATGGGAAATATTGAAGCCTTTCCATAAACCAACTCAAAAGGGGATTTTCGAGTGGATCTCTTGGTGGTAACCTTGTTGGCCCAGAAGCATAATTTTAGTTGTGAGTCCCAATTTGTCTAATTTTTTGATATTTCTTTATTTAGAATCCTTACCAGGTTTTTATTTGAAGACTCGGGCAATCCATTTTTTTTAGGCGTAGTATAGGGCATATTAATGGGCTGAAATTTATTTTTTCAATCCAAGATTTCATGAAATTCGAGGCGCGGCATTGGAAATTCTAGAAGGAGCCGATGGAAACCTGCAAATCATATTCTAGTCTAACTTGTGAATCAATATCAAAAAGTTAAATTGAATCTTGCACTTCAAAGGAAACTTGAGAAAACACCAATCCTAACAATTGAAGGTAAGCTTTGATCAAACATTTAGAAAATGAAAGGAAAACTTGAACTATTATCAATTGTGAAAGGAAATACTAGTTATCGACAAACAGAAGGTAAATCTTAACTATTTTTTGACTTGAAACCAAGCAATTCCTGAACAATCATCGAGAAGGAAGACTTTAAATGCTAAAATAAATTCAAGATCACTTCAAAACCATTTTTTGTGCAAAGAAAAATAAGAAAGAGAAATAACGAGTCTGCACTAATTCTGCCTAGTTCACCTCTATGTAAGAAAACCCTTTAGTGAATTAAGATATGATTTGTTAAAATAATCATCAATCATTATTAAATAATATGTAAGCATATTGTATGCACAAGGTCAAAACAATAAACATTTTCACTCATATTACATAAATTATCATATCTTTGAAGTAAATGACACCTGGAAGAAAACACATCAAACGAACATTCAAAAGAAAAATATATTGATTCATGGTTTACAATTTATCAAGAAATGTATGCATTACTACAAGCTTCAAAATTATAAATGTCTTCCTATAATGATGAATAGTGCAGGCATATTGAATTCTCAAACATGATTTGGGACCAATGCGAATATTCATACTTAAAATAATTTCGATGGATAAAAGCACACCAACACTTGCAGCTTGACATCCAATACCCTATGCATCCTTCATTTCCATCATTAATGAGATATTATAAAATATCAAGTTCTAATTGAATTAAAAGATTTAGAAGAAAATTCTCATAGTATAGATCAGAACGAGCAATCCAAATCGCACCAAATAATTGAATATCACACACCATGAATATGCATAAAGGAATAATTATGGATCACTTATCTAGCATTTTTCATATAGATTCATTCTATAATAGGTGAAAATTCCCAAAAGTAAAGTAAGAAAAGAGAAGAATGAGAATTTCTTTAAAAGTCCCTACATATCTAACGTTAAAATCACCACGCTACACAGTAAATGACAAATTATATATAATCGCTCAACAAATCATATCATACCCTAATCTCATCACACTAGAGTAGATTCAAGCTGGTCTAGCAACCAACCCAGCCAATTTGAACCCTCTATCAATGATTTAATTTACACATAGATTATAAAAAATTAATTAAACAGAACATAGCTTAAAAATTACTTGATTCCTCTTGAAATTGCAGTCTTTCCATGGTGCAGGAAAAGATCAGATTCCAACAATAGAGGGAATGATCCATTGGTTAATTCTATGTGATGCTACATTGGGACTATCTCCTCTCCTCCTTTTCTCTATGATATCAAACCTCTCTGTCTGTCAAACTACATCTATCTTATCTTATATTCTATCTATTTGTCCCTTCTAGAATACAAGATCTTCATATTTATAATAGCAATGTTTCCTAATTCTGGATCAGAGGTTTAAACAATGCATACAATTTAGAATTTTGAACCAAATTGTAGACAAAATATGGAGATTGCTTATTTAAATCGATTCCCATCAATCTGAGGTTCTATATAAACACAAAAATTATCATTGAATGATCGAATCCTCGCCATCATGTCCATGGGCATATTACACTACTATTCGTGGCTTCTATAAATAGTTTGACTAAATGCTTTGATGCCACTTGTATTGGATGTAATATAATTCCAATATGTGTTTTCCTCATCCTTTTTCACTGTTGATGAATATGAAAATGACCTTGAAATTCAATGTGAAGCACTCGACAAAAAATACTTCTCAAAAATAGTTCATCATTGTCAACATCAATACTGATCGTGTACCAAATATATTTTGACTTTTTCTCTGCAAATTATCTCAAGGCCCTAGGTGCAATTAAGGGACACATCACCATCTTGAACCTATGTTGTTCAAAACCCATATGCTTGTTTTCCATCATGAAAAATACATGTATGATAATCATGGAAGTGAGAACATGAAGTGTTCTATTGGAACACGAACTATATTTTTGAAACAGGAACTTGATGCATGGTGCGTGATTTTAATTTGTGGTGTAGAAACTCTTTAGAGTGCAAGCAGTCCATAGTGCAGGAATCCCAATTGGTACAGGAACCTAGTGCATTGTATAGGAAGGTGAATGGGGGATCAAGGCCTATTGGCCTATGCATATAATCAACTCAATTTTAAACCTACAAACATACAAAATATTATTAATTATTCTTTTCATGTTTAAATCTCGTTAAAACAAGGGAATAGAAAACACTTACTCTATTATCTCTAAGAACGCACAAAACTATGACAATAGTTATTCAAGCTAAACAAAAGCATGAGGGATTTCAAGCAAAAGGTGATATAATGCAAGGAAAAATAGAGGACTAACATCCCCCCATGCTAACCTTCTTGCATGTCCTCATGCCAGAAAATCAATTGTCGTTTTGTCGCTCCCTTGCAAAAAAATAGGATTAAAACATTTATGGACACTTATAATAATGTTCCTACAATTATGTGTGCTCAATATTTCCCTCAATAGATAGAGATTGTTCCAAAATTAGAGTGTCTACTGGACTCTTTGTTTATTTAGACTATTAAAATTTCCACAAACATATCTGGGGCATCCTTGATCATAAGTTTTACTTTAATATCCTCATTGTAAATATGATTGATATGATTTGAAATCCATGGTGTTAAAATTATTCTTAATAATACCTTCCCACAATGACCATCTTACCATTATCCACATATAGTTAAAGCTCTTCTTTTCTGGGCATAGTGAAGTACCTACACTAAGAGTCCCACATCCATAAAAAAAAATTATTCCAAAAATATAGAACTCCAAGGCATAACACTAGAAGGATATTAAAGCCATTCTCAAAGAGATATAATATTGAATTCAAGAAAGACAAAAACAATCAAGTAAATAACAGTGTAAAGTTAACTTTAATACCACAGGCATGGCCCTGCCGCCAACATGCATTAATAGCCTCGACATGGATTCCTTTTAACTTACGAAATTCTTGTGTCCCATATATTAGGTATAGATTCAGAGTGATTTGAAATGATTTAATTTTTTTTATAAATTAATTGAAGGCCACTATATTGGCTTGGTAACTAGCTAACGATAGTTCCATTCACAAGAACTAACAAAAAGGAACAAGTCGGCTTGTGATGAGACCTATATTTTCTTCCATATTTTCAACTGAAATCCATTATCCTGGCTTGGTAACCAGTAGTGGTAATTTAGTTGTTCTTAGAACACATGATCATGGTAGGTCAGCTTGCAATGAGACCTCTTATCCACCAATTAATATAGATTATAAAAACTCTGATTATATTCAACCTTAAATAGGTTACTTAATAGTTGGGGAGGTGATTTTTCTCCTTAAGAGCATGGGATGGAATGAAACATTTTTAATTACTAATATTTATTGGTTGGTCCTTCTACCCTGAAGACTCATTTTAAACAAAACATATTAGATAATGACTAAAAAAATTCCTCAACTTTCTCATGCCAAGGTTCTTATGAAAGCTTGTTAGATTTATGTAGGCATGGTCTACCATAGGAGGATTCTCATGAATACCTTCAAAGAGGAACTTAAAAAAAAAGTTTCATGGATGATATTTATTGGTCAATAATCAAAGTCACTTTATATAACATGCACCATTAAGAGTGAATTTCTGCTAACAAGTCTTACCACGAGAGTGTATAATAATAGAAATTTCAAAGTTTTACTTTAGGGAATCACAATTTGAAGAGTGATGTTATAAAATTTTATTTCATATGGAAACTTTATTCATTACCCTACCCTATTTTAAAGAGAGGAATATCGCTTTTAAGTGTATGCATACTTCCAATGCAGCCATGTGCATAACATAATGCTGAATATACACACACTTAGTCTTAAGGAATAAACTTCGCTACATACCAAAGTGTGAGAAACCAGGTGCTTTGATTGATATGGTACCAAGAGTTGTCGAATGATGAGGGAATAATGTGTGGTGATGATTTTTTTAAACCAGGATTCAATGAGATCCATATATTGATGATGTAGTAATTTACATGGTAAGTTCCTTAAATCAAACACCAAAGGTCACCGCTCATAAAAACATCACAAATCAGTACACCAGTATTTGACATGGTTAAAAACCTCAAAGAGGGAAACAGTCCACGGCCTGAGCCAATGTGACCATTTCAAGAAATTTGTTAATATAAAAAATAAAATTTACATAAGTTTCTCTCATAAAAGGTTACCAGAAAAATGAACCTCCATGCTCTTTAAATAGAGATCATGGACCAATCGGGTGTCAAGCCATGGATCAAGTGTCGATAATACCGAGGAGAGAGTGAACCGTCGGATCACTACATATCATGACCATCAGATTATAAGTTACAAATGTACATAGTAAAGAAACACACTTTACCTAACTCTACACTAGACCAAGTAATACTTAACTATTTCCTATGTGTCAGAATATCCTAACATCCCCCCTTAAGAACAACTTGGGATAGGATTGAAGGATTTACAAAGGTGACACAAAAGGAGGCTATTTCCTATGTGTATAAATATCCTAACATCCCCCCTTAAGAACATCTTGGGATATGATTGAAGGATTTAAAAAGGTGACACTAGGAGAAGGAAGAAGGCATTAGAGCCCATCCCCCCTTTAATGATAATTTTCCTGGACTCCAAGCATAGATTGAAGTTTGGTAAACTTCACTTCTATGAGAGCCTTTGTAAAGATATTTGAAACTTGATCATTGGTTGAACAATACTTCACTTCAAGAACACGATCATGAATGAGATTTCTGATGAAGTGTATATGAAGCTAAATGAATTTCATATGCTGACGCTGAACTGGATATTTTCATAGCTGAATGGCACTCTGATTATCACACCAAAGTGTAATCAGATGTTGCCGATGAAGACAAAATCCAGAAGGATCTGACGAAACCACATGGCTTCCTTTCTGGCTTCAATTTCACCATGATACTCTACTTCTGTCGAAGAAAGAGAGATGACACTTTTTTTCTTACAAGAACATGTAATAGGTCCTGAACCAATATTGAATACATATCTTGCAGTAGAATTTTGATCATCACGGTCACCAGCCCAATAAAAATCAGTGAAACCAATCAATATGGAGATGCTCTTACGCTGTAATGAATATTGAACTGAACTGTACCTCGAATATATCGAAGTATTCGTTTAGCTTCTTTCCACTGACTTTCATGACGTTGGTGCATAAATTGAGCAATAAGACAAATGACCAAGGAAAGTTCAGGATGGGTATGGGTTAGATACATAAGTTTAGCAACAAGTTGACGGTATAACATAACATCAACTTCAGGGGTAGTACAAGTGACTGAAAGCTTGACTCCAGACTGAAAGGGAGAAGGGGCTGGCTTACAGTCTTCCATGTGAAAGTGGCGTAGAATATCACAAGCATACTTGGACTGAGAAAGGGTAATACCTTCTTTGGATTGCAAGACTTGAAGGCCAAGGAAATAATGCAAGTGTCCTAAGTAGGAAATAATGACAGTTTAAACAACACATACAATTTAGAATTGTGAACAAATTTAGGGAAAAAATAGGGAGTCTTCATATTTAACTGGATTCCCATCAATCTGAGGTTCTGTATAAACAAAAAATCTGGTATTGAATCATAGAATCCTTTCCATCGTGTCCACGGAGATATTACGATGCTATTTTTGGCTTCTAGAAATAGTTTGACATAATTATTTGATGCCACTTGTATTGGATTTAATATAATTCTCATATCTGCTTGCCTCATTCTTTTGCACCATTTATGAATATGAAAATGACCTTGCGATTCAATGTGAAGCACTGGGTAAAAATTACTTCTCCAAAATGGTTAATTGTTGTCAACATCAATACTGGATGTGTACCTAATATACATTGAATTTTTCTCTACGCATTGTCTCAAGGGCCTGGGTGAAATTAAGGGAACATGTCACCATATTAAACCTCTGTTCTTCAAAACCCATATGATCTTTTTTCATCATGAGAACTGGATGTATGATAATCATCGAAGTGAGAATAGGAATTGTGCTGCTGGAACAAGAACTGTACTGTTGGAACGAGAACTTGTTGCATGGTGCAGGAATTTGATTCATGTTGCAGTAAATATTTAAAGAGCAGGAAGTCTGTAGTGCAGGAATCCCAATTGGTACAAGAACTTGTTTCATAGTATAATAAGGTGAATGCAAGATCAAGGCATGTTGACCTATGCATATAATCAACTCAGTTTTAAACTTGCAAACATAGAAACTATTATTAATGATGCGTTTAATGTTTAAATCTCATTAAAACAAGGGAACATACAATACTTACTTTATTATCTCCGAGAATGCACAAAAATATGACAATAAATATTCAAGCTAAACAAAAGCATGAGGGATTTCGAGTAAAAGGTGATATAAACAAGGCAAAACAGAGGCCTAACAATTTCCTTGTGGGTAGTAGGTGGTGGAATGGCCTACTATAATGTTGTACTTTTAACAAAATCCCATAAAATTATTTGACTTAAACACCTGATCATTGTCAGTGAAAACCTTCTTTGGGTAGTCAAACCTGGCAAGGATGTTTTATACCATGAATTTAATGACTACAACATCAGTTGCATTCCTATATGGAGGTGCTTCTACCCACATAGTGAAGTAATCAATAGTTGTGAGTATCCACCTGTGTTGACTGCTGGAAGGTGGGTGTATTTCCCCAATGAAGTATAACCCCCACTGTCTGAAAGGTTCTTAAAGAAAAATAGGGATTAGAGGAAAAGGAGTTAATTTTTGTTTCTTAGCAAACATTTGACATTTATCACAAGCCTGGACATAAATATGAACCTCACCAAATAGTTTGGGCCAATAAAAACCTGCTTTGAGGATTTTTTGTGTTGAATCCCTCCAAATGTAATGTCATCCACAAACAAAACCATTAAATTCATCCATCTCCTTGCGGATATCCTCCTCACCAAAACATAAAAGAAGAATTTGTACAAGGTCTTTCCAATACAATTGGCCATTTTAGATAACAATTTTTTGGGCTTACAGCCTAAGAGCCCTGTACTTCACCTTATCAAAATTTACGAGGCACCTTAGAAAATGCAGGTAATGAATAATATCTTTATACCAATGAGACACAATATACTTCATTTGAATTTTTTGAGTTGATGTTGCAATCTCTTGTTTCTCTACATTTCCACTTTTTCTAGCTCTTTCAGTCAATAGGTTTATGCCAAATTCTTTCGTTTTTGATAGAATTTTAGCTAGCCCCTTTCCCTTAATGAGCTTGGTGGGCTTGATATCCATGTCATACTCTTTTATTTTAGCAATCCATTCGCCTATTTTTCCCTCACTATCCCCCTGTACCAGAATATATTTCACGACAACTGTAGTAACATAAGCAGTTATGTTAGATTGTAGGGAATGGATCCTAATATCCTTTAGGGCTTTTACCAATGCATAAACCTACTTCTCTAAGATTTTATACTTTATCACAACATCTTGAAGCACTTGAATAAATAATTTTATTGGTTTCTCATGCCCCTCATTATTTTTCTACAATAAGACAGTAGCCACTATATGAGGAGAAGAAAAAGAAATAATGAAAAATGATTTTAGATAATCTAGGGTGACTAACATAGGAGCTTATGAAAAATCCCTTATAATTTTGGAGAAAGATTCATGAGACTCTAGAGTCCATTTTACTTATCATTTTTCAACATTTCTATAATTTCTTTAACTATCTTAGCATAGATTGGTATGAATATCCTTAAGAACTTAATTATGACCAAGAATACCTGGATATATTTCCTATTCACTATATGGAAAAGACACTCTAGTAGAGGTTATAAAGGAGGTTTTTAGTGTTATAAAATTGGCCAAAATTTTCAAAAAAACATTTTCTACGACATCCATTTTTGGTAATGGAGGTTTTGATGGAGCGTCTAATGGAAATTCAACAAAAAAAAAAAAAATGGGCGGTAGGAGGTTTTTGTAGATGTTATTCTTATCGGTGCATGCTTCATGTGTGAACGCACCGATGTGTTTTAAATGATATGCACCAGTACTGTAAGCATACCAAGCACCAAGATGGAAAACAAATTTTTGAAGCCCCGGGGTGTTTACATATGCAACGTCCTAGTGCGTGTCACCAACAAATATGCATCGGGCCAATAGAAGGTGCATGCACCGGTGTTATTCGGATTATAGTTGTAAAGCACCAAGGCATTTAATACAAACAATACTAGTGCATTACAAATACGAATGCACTAGTGCATGCACCTCCTATCTTCCTAGTTTGTATGGGTTGTGTACATGCCCCAAGTCGTTAAGGTGTAAAAACGCACCAACACGTTAAAGGAGAACCATGCCGTTGCATGCAATGCCTATCCACCCAGTGAGTATTTGTTTGTGATTCCCACCAGGCATTCTAATTGGTATTGGTTTTGGTGTGGTGCTCATTGGTCATATTAACACACTGGTGTGCAGTATCATACACATGCACTGGTGTTCATTTTCTACTTTTTAGAAACATCGACCTGCGACAGTGAAATTATTGTGATTTTTTAAAATTCATTATTCATCAAAAGTCAACACATATCTTATAATAGTATTCATATCAATTAAATTTTTATTAGTGCATTTGAATGTGATGTTTGGATAAATTTTTTATGATTTCACATTTTTCATTATAATATTTAATCATCCATATATTTAATCGGTGTTGTGACATTTCACAACGACAATGGAGAACGTAATAGAATAAATTAAAACATATATATATATATATATATATATATATATATATATATATATATATATATATATATATATATATATATATATAAGAGAGACTATTTTTCATACAAAAAGGGACAGTTATTGGTAACCCTTTGTCTTTCAATCAGGACACTATATGTCCATTACATTAAACAAAATGTTTGATTTCACAAACAAATATCTCAAAAAATACAATGCCTTGCCTTGATATCCAAACATATTGATCATCATTCTTTGCTGGAATTGTTGTCACTGCTCGGGCTACTTCCATGACTTTGGTTATTTGGAGGAATGCTTTGTTCCTTTTGTTGATTGTTTTCTTCTTCTTCAAGTTCCATCTACAAACATAAAAATAAAGTGTAATGAGTGTATCTACATTGGTGAGAATAATGAAAATTGAAATATTAAATAATATACATCAATGTAAATAAAAAAGAAATTTACCATAGCAAGAGTTGACTCATGAACTATACACGTTCTTTCAAAACCAAATTTCATGCCTTCTTTCAACAATTCATTTGTTGGCGCAGTTCCATACTTTGTTTCCTGCAAGTTTTATACCCCATAACAAATCATAGATTTAATATAAAATATTTTTTTGTTCTATTAATTATAGACGGAGGTAAGAAAAACAAGATATATAATTACAAATTCCACAATTAATTTCTAATATGCCAACATATATTGACAACCCATATTTAACCCAATGTCAATCAATTCTTCTGATGGTTCTTCTTTGTATGTTAGCACATGTTTGAAGACATTGAATGATGATTGTTGTAAAACAACTTAAAATATAAAAAAATGAAATATAGTTAAGTTGTTATAAGGAAGTAACAATTACTCGCAAACTTAGATATCAACACTTTGCTTCCCTGTTTTCCTATTTCATGTGTTGAATGGGTTCCATTTTCTTTTCTTTTCTACAAGAAAATACTTGAAAATTAATATTTAATGGTAAATTATTTATTTATTGTACCTAATTGATAAATTCAATGATTACATATTACATTTGAAGCACGTTGTTGTTGAGATAGCTCCTCGTTCGATGCAATTATGTCCATTTCTTTGACCATATCCTTGTACACCTTTTTGGACATTCCTATTGGCATATTTCTAATATCAGCTCATTCATCCTTTAAGATTTTCATAATCTTACTCAAAAAAGTAACATGAAAATAAATTATTTAATTTTTATGTTGATATAAGTTATATTTATAAATGATTTCTTTGTAGTAATATATACATATAATTCTAGAAAAATATTTCAAGGAATCTTACTTTTTCAATCCTTATTTTTTGTTGTTGTACGTTTTTGCTATTAAAAGGCTGACATGTCTCATTAACGAATTCTCTGTAAAATCTTCCTGTAGTTTAAATATTTTTTTTTTCTTGGAATCATTAGATTTATTTTTATATTGTAAGTGGAAAGAATGTCTATAAATTCATTCCACTAGATCCCTCAAAGTTTTGTAAAAGTTGTTCCCCCTTTCGTTAACGCCCAAGAACACTCCATATGAGCTAAGGAGCAATTCATTTTCATTTGCAAGTTCTATTTGTTTTCTTTTCTTAGAAAAACATCCATTTTATTTTTTGTTGGTCCTTGTAGAAAATTATATGTATCTGAATTAATAGATTGTTTAAAACATGTTATCTAATATTTTTAAGTATATTATTAATGAAAATTAAAAAAAAACTCATATTGGATCGATAGTATTTTTTCATTCACCTGATTCATCCTTCTGTAATTTTTCCATCAAGATTTTATTCTCTTCTGGTCTTAGATTAAAAAGAATATTATTGAGCTTCATCATTTTGTGGCTCTGCATGATACACACTAAACAATACATATTATTTAAACTTACATATAATTCCAAAATAAGAATTTTTGTAAAGAATTCACAAAGAAATTGCCTTTTTTTCTCTTCTGGATGTGCTATCAGTATTTTTGTTACTTGAAATCTTGTCAGCCATTTCTTTATCAATATAAAACCTGTACCATTCATTAATATATTTTATAAATAAATCACATAATTTTCAAGTAAAAAAAATTATTCAAGAAAATGGTGCATCTATCTAAATTAAACGCATGGTGCGACTTTCACAATTTAAGCACCTATAACGGTGTGATATGTTCTTATAAATGCATCGCCACTACAGTAGAAATATTGTATGATTATTTTTGTCAATAGGAGACCCGATGCGTTATATTAAAACTAGAGCACTGATTAACATAAACATAAATGAATAGAAAATTGTTTTTATCAAAAAATGTTTTTGTCAATAGGTGTGTGATGTATTATACTAAAATCGTGCACTAGTGCACTATTTTAAACACTGCACACCAATTTAAAAAAGTTGTTTTCTTAAAAAGCACACAAGGGTCGAAAGGGATTGGGATCCGACTCTGCAAGTGGTCCCGTGGGTTAGATGTCATACGCCTATATATATAGTAATACAAACACTATAAATCTAAAATGAAAAGCCCTAATTGTGAATTTTTACAGTCACATAAACAAGGAGAAGAAATGGTTTAACATAAGAATGGATTTTTTTTTTGTTTTTTTTCTTCTATATTTTAATTAAATGTAAATAGGAATAGAGATTGTAAATGATTTTATTAGTAAAATGCACGGTAAAATTTAAAAGTTTTACTATGCATGTATTAAATCTAACAGAAATTGAAAAAAAAACAATTATTACTATAAAATTTAACATTTTTACTATACTACAGGGTTGTTGTGTGAATCACGAGATTTTTGAAATTCTGATTCTCTGAATAGTGTTGTTATTCGAAAGTATTTTGTTGCTCCATAGTGCTCTCTTGCTACAATTATGTCTCTCGTGCAAATACGTCCCTTAACATTTTTGAAAAAATAATGAAATAATGAATATATTTTACAATTTAAAGAATTTTTTATGAAATTATATTTCCAAAAATCATTTTCCTCTCATTTTTCAGTTTACCCCATTCTTTTCACTTCAAAAAAACAGTTGCGTTTTTTTTCCCCAATATTCGATGTGTTTGTTAACTAATAGCACTAGTGGGTTCAGTACTAAAACCACACTGGTGTGGTTAATAGTACATTAGCATCGATAACAATAACTCGTTTTTTAAGGCACCGAAATTACGTTTAGGTATGTACACCAAAATTTATTGTTAATTTTGCTCAAATTCAAGGAGAAAAACTCATAATTATATAAAATGGAAAATTCTTCATAATCCAGCTCGTTCCATAATATTTCTCAAAGTCCATCACAGAGTTCTCCCTATCCATCTCCATGCATAATTACTTCATATTTTATTTATATTTTCATTATCTAATTGAATTTATTTTCTTTATCCATGTCAGTCAGAAGAATAAAATTAATGTATACAAATTTGCAAGTTCATGCAGATACATAATTGAGTTCAGATGCACAAAATATTCAAACAGTTCCAAAATTTTGTAAGCTCTTATCATGAGCAACATATCGCAAGGCGTGTTTGGTAGATGAAAATGGATAGCCGCTTCACCCTGCCAATTGTAACATTCCATATTATAGCCATAATCCTAGGACAATGATGGTGATAATTTTTCGGTATAATGTAATTATGTCAACATCGAACCAATTAATCATGCATTAACGTTCTTACTAATTGATACCATCGATATTATACTAATCATGCTCAAATATGTTTTTTGAAATTACTAGCATTCTAGTGATGATGAGCAACCTACCTACCATCTTCTGTTGCACCCAACGACAATGTCAAATTGACAGAAGGCTAAATTAAGAGAAAAATTCGGATAGGAATGATACCAAGAATGGTTTAATCAACCACCTATTCAATTCCCACTACATCCAGATTCACAAATTAGGAAAGACTACAACAATAGTAGTTCTTCACAAGCTAGAAATTGAGGCAATCAAATAGAGGGTGGTATGGATGATTACTTAAGGGATACAATTTCCATGGAGACAATGTTGTTAGATGCATTCCAAAACGATGATCAGCTAGGGGATGATGCTCATATCGCTGATACCTTTTTCGAAAGACTTAAATTTTCTTCCACCGCCCCTCTCTTTGGACCTGACGGTCAGTCAAAGTATACCCAGTTGGGAACAATGATGTTACTGTACAACTTGATAGAAAATTTTGGCTTTTAGAATGCATGTTTGTCAGAAATTTTGAGGTAATTGACCATCAAGTCCCTTATATTTTGAAAAATATTGTCACATAATCAACATTACAAATGGTCAATTTTATGAACGTTAATAAGTATTGGAATTTTACATTTGATATTGTTCACCAACTATAGGTTATTCAAAGATAAGGTTCTTCTGAGTGATAATGTCTTTCTTGGTAGCTGTGAAGAGGCAAAGAAATTGTTTAAAATCTTGGGTGTTGAGTACATATCATATGATTCATGTCCAAATGATTATATTATATATAGAGGAGAATATGTAGAAAAAGAGATATGCCTGAAATTTGGGCTTGAAAGGTATGATAAATAAAAAAAGAAGGGTAAAACACGTGGTCCTCCTTTTAATATATTGAGGCACATGCCTATAATCCCAAGAATTCAAAGGATATTTCATTGCAAAGAATTAGCTATGTTGCAGGGATAACATGCCTCACACAGAAGTGAGTTAGGAGTTATGTGAATCCCAACAGATTCAATATCCATGAAGCATATAGAGGATACATGGCCCAAAAAATTCAAGGATGAAGTACAAAGTCTACAACTCAGCATAGCCATGGATGGTGTCAACCCATATTCCCTATAGAACACCAACTATTCTATTTGGCCTATAGTAGTGATCAATAACAATACCCCCCCCCATGGTTTTCCTTGAAGAATTAAAATCTTATGTTGGCTCACATAGTCCCTGGTAGAAGAAAAGTGAAGAATATGGACGTCTGCCAACCACTAGTAGATGAATTGAAGGAATTATGGGATGGGATAAATGTATACAATGTATCAATACCCATTGCAACAAAGGGGAGTTTTATGTTGTACAAAATATGTTCTTACATGACACATGATTATCTAGGCTTAGGAGTTTTATCTGTTAAATTACATGATTATTGATTTGTTTATATACGTAACAATATTAGTTCGCATATTAATTTAATTCGTTGTAATTGTTCTAATATTCATGTTATTATTTAACATGCCATGCATATTGTATACAATAATTACATCGGTCTTGTAACAAAATTGTATTATAAATGTAAAGTTTGTGGACCTTCTCTCAAAGCTAGATGGTCCAATGACCTACGAAAGCCAGTGTATGACTGCTCCATGGTATTCCTCCCAGAAGAACACCCCTAAAGAAGAGAAACATATTTTTTCAATGGTAAATGAGAGAGAACCCAAAGTCTTGAAATAACGACACAAACTAAATGGCTTAGAGAATATGAGAGAGAGAAGGAGAAGGAGTTGATAGAAATGTTCGATTCAAATGGGGAGCCTATGTTCGATGATCTAGAATTCTTTGACACTTATGTTGAGAAATTTCCCATTGGAATGAAAAGGAAATCTATATTTTATAACCTCCCATATTGGGAGCATATTAAGATTAACTACGTATTATATCCCATGCATATATTTAATAATGTTTCATCTTCTTTATGGAGGAAAATATCATCGAAAAAAAGAGTCACATTGGCTATTAGGAAAGATATTATTACTTCAAAAAATAAAAAGAAACATTGGCTAAGACTATTATAAAGTACAAGAGAGGTTGGTCCCTCTAATTGGTATTTCAAAGAAGGTGATTTCCCATGGATTTTAAAAAAATATGATCTTTCTTTGGAAAAGGAACTTATAATGGGTGTGAGGGTGTGATCTTCATATGGGTCTTCACTACGACACTGCTTCACCATGGAAGACCTTTCTCAGGGTTGAAATCACATGAAATTTGAATCTTCTAAGGGTATGTACGATGTCAAAAGCATGATTTTTTTTATTTCTTGTATTAATAATTTTTATCCCATAGGATCATAAAACATAACTAATTTTGTATGCATGTGTTTATAACATTGCAGTGTCATTATCCTTTGTTCATGCGTGGGTGTTTGAAACATGACTTCCCCCAAGACCTAGGATGTGCCATATCTAAATTATCTACATTTGTATGTTGGATCACATCAAAGGAGATTCATATGGCTAGAATTCCATGATGGCGTCAAGAGATAGTTTAGATTGCTTCTATATTTGAGAAGGAACTACCGACGAGTTTCATGGACTTGCAGGTTCATTTTCTAATCCACCTAGTAGATGAGGTTGAATTTTTTGGGGTGGTTTCTTTTCATTGGATGTTCTTCTTAGAGCCGTACCTCAATAAATTGAAAGGTTTTGTTTGACAAAGGGAAAAATCTGAGGGGTCTATGGCAGATTGGTACATATCATATGAGTCTTTTCTATTATGCCAATGAGTATATCAATAATATTGACAACACACCAGGTGCAGTGATTTGGGACAATGAAAGGGATGAAGACAAAAAGAAGGGGAGCTTCTCCAAAAGAATGGAAAAAGGTTCTTGATAAAGAGTAAGCGACTTATAATTTTTCAAATTTACACAAAGTAAATATTCATGTTGAACTTTGATATAATGTACATTTTGATCTCATATATACTATATGTCAGTTTCATTTCATCATTGAATGCATAAATTGAAGCAATCAATAAATTCGTTCTTTATAATTTCGAAGTGACACAACCGTGGGTCGCATTGTATGAAAAAAAGAGGATGAAATGGGATAGTGACAGGAAATAATTCATATGGTTGAATGGTATAAGCATGCCTTATCCTGATCATTTCAAATAAAATATGCCAATTATATGCCCCAATAGTTGGGTTGTTGACCAATTCAGAGAGAAATAAGGTGAAACCTATTGTTACCTGCATGCTGAAGAGGTTGTGCTAAATGTAGGGATTGGGTGCAACAACTCGGTAATAATCTATTTATGTACATTTTAACTTAATAATGCACCTTAGAAATGTAACATATATCATTGGGGGAATTTTGAGGTCTAAAATGGGCCTCCTAAGAAAAATGTATGTACAACCAAAATAAAATTTATGAGAACTGATAAGATTCAAGATGATGATGTCAACCATAGGGAATGATTCATCATTTTTGGAGTAAAAATGTAAAACTATTAAAAAATAATAAAATAATAAAACTAATTTTTCAACTCATATTTTCAACTTATCTCCCTAAGGAGATACTCAAATTTTGAGCAGGAGTACTATTTGGATGCAAAATTTAATTCCTCATCCAAGGATTACCCATGCTACATACTTTTGATGGACCTTGCTACACGAAAAATGAGAAATACATGAAAAAACGTGATTGCAATCAAGTTTTTCATGTATTTCTATTTTTTCTTGTAGTAGAGTCCATCAAAAGTATGCAACATGGCTACTCCTTGGATGAGGAATTAAATTTTGCATCCAACAAGTATTCCTACTCAAAATTTGAGTAAAACCTTAGGGAGATAAGTTCAAAATACGAGTTGAAAAAAGTAGTTTTTTCTTTTTCTTTTTTCCCTCTTAAATTTGATGATGTAATCAAATATTGTTTTATTATTTCAACTATTATTTTATAATTTCCTTAGCAGGCCTAGTTTAGACCTCAAAATTTCCCAAATGATTTTATATATTTTAACAGTTTGTTTATTAGACGCATGACACTATGAATTTTTAACTTTTTTATAGGTGCATTTGTTCCCATATATGTCGGCATATGGAAACCATTTTTGCACAGAAAATGTCGATGATGGACACATGACACAAGACTGTGGAGTGGAATTCGAGTTCGATCAATCTAGTTGAGATAGCCGCCGTGATCAAATCCTAGTATGAGGGACATTAGGTTACATCAGAAAGAAACAAGAGATCATTGAAGCAGACTTCTATTCTTTCCAATGAGTTTTGTTTAGGTGCAAGTGGTGGGACACCTTTGATCGAAATAATGTAATGTAAGATCACGATAATAGGCTTATATGTATCAACTCTAGAAAGATGTGGAATGAAGCTAAGGAGTCTTATGTTTTCTCGAAACACTGCAACCAGGATTTTTTTTACCCAGATGTGTTGGATAGGGATTGGTGGTTTGTATTGAGACATGACCCTAGATAAAAACGTAATTTTGACAACAATAGTTTTATCATGCTAGGCGAGCTGGAAGATAATGAGGTTGATGAGAATAAAGAGTGATATGTTACATGTGTTATTTCATCATTTATACTATTTAAAATGGGTTTTTATAAAGAAAAGGACTTAACCTGATAACCATGACTCTTTTTTTCCTGTGTAGGTGGTGTCGTGTACATGTCGTGCATGTGGAATTGTGTACATGTGGTGCCGTGTACGTGTCTTGCATGTGGTGCTATGTACATGTAGTATTGTGTACACATTGTACAAGTGGTGCGGTGTACATTTGGAATTGTGTACCTTTTGTGAAGGTGCTACTGTGTACATGTGATGATGTGCACATATTGTCTAGTTAGAGTTTTTTACTGATGGTATTGTGTACATGTTGTGCATATGGTACTTGTATACATGTAGTATTCTATGCATCTCGTATAGGTTATGTTTTGGGCACATGATACTATGTGTGTGCATTGTGTAGTTGTGATATTGTGACATGTGTATTCGTTGTGGTGTAATCTACATATGTATATGTATTTTGTTGTGTTGTACATTGGATGTACGTGTATGTGTTGTGATATATTGTACATCGAGTGTAGGTGTACGTGTCGTATACCAGTATCGGGGCATGTATTGTATGGTGTTTTATGTCATATGTGGGTGTATGTGTTGTGATGTACATTTTTTTTATGTGTATTTAATTGAATAGAAGCATTGGGTGCTTTCCAGGTGTGGTAACCGATCCGTTGTGTGTACAAAAGAAAAAAGGCAGAAGTAAGGACCGATTGAAGGATAAGTATCATTATTTTATTTCATTCTTGTTATGCATGTGATCTGTGATGGTTACATGGGATTTATGATTATGGTTTATGGTGACTTCATTTGATTCATGATTTTAATTTATGATGGATGTGTTTTGAGCTAACCATATGTGATATGTTTATACATGATGATTCCATCAAACAGTTATTTGACTTGTTGTAATAGGAAATAAATAGAAGTGAAAGTGTACCTTATTGATGGACTACCAATGACATATGATTTTAATTTATTTCAATTTATTTTTAATCTAATGGTAGTTATGTGCTTGGTACAGGAAGCACAGAAAATCCCTTATTGAGTGGTTGAAATGAATTGCAAACATTACCAAAAATAAGCAAAGGAATTAAAATGGGCAACAATATGTTTGTAAAGCACTTAAGAAATAGGGCCATTGTGGGGCACTGGTACCCAATAGTGTCCATTGATTGCGATGAGAATGCTATAACCATTATCATGGTTTTAAGGTTTGGATATGCCTTTGGTTTGAGGCAGGTATATTCCTTATTTTTTGTATCTTCTGATGCAAGGTTTCCTTACCAAGGGTTGGATGACCCGGGATAGGGGATGTCTGGGAACTTGGAAGGTGAGTGACTACACGGAAGGGGGTGACCATATTTCCAAAGGGATTTTTTTGCAGAGAAAGGAAGGTCAGGGATGTATTTTTTTGGTCATTATAATTTATAGATGGAATCAGATTCACATTGGGAATGCACCGTAGAACATTGAGCTGGTAATTGTTCACTAAGGGCATAGTAGCATAGGATTGTAGTGCTGGACATTGGATGCAACTTTGGCTTTGAGAGTGGATTCTAGACTTCTTAGGAAGGAAGTGAATCCTAGTACTACTTTGAGGGTGGAGGTGTGATCCTATGGATTGCCTTCTTGTGGATGCAACCATTGTATCCTTTTATTTGTTGGTTGAGAAAATGTGCATAAGTGTATATTATATATAAATATTGTAATGAGTTGCGTTATAAAAATCTAGTACACAATATGATTTTCATGATAATTGTTTTCTTTTGAGCAGGTTATTCATTGTAAATACTACAACGAGCTGTGTTATAAAGATCCATGGGTAGTATGTTTTGTTTTCATCCATTTAACTGGTTTTTAGATGTTATTGAACACCGAGGATGATGTTTCCCCAAGGGGGAGGGTTTTGTAATAGCCATGGCAAAAATTCCATGTAATAAAAGTTAATAAAGGAAAAAATAATAACCATGGTTGATGGGACACTTATTCCAAGCTGAATGGTGGGAAAAAAATCCTAGTGAGTGTTCATTTTGGTTATTATGGCTAAAGGAAAGTGGAAAAGGAAATGGAAAGGAATGAGGGATTATTTGGCACATTTATTTATGAAAATAATGAAAATTAGGAGAAAAGGGGGGTGAAAGGTCACAAGTTTCACTACAATAAAAATGGACATTGGTGAAGGTCATGCTTGTGACAGACCTTTAAGGTCCATCACCAATGTCGCATATGGTGACGGTCCTTAAAAAAGCGTCACTGTAAGTGTATATAGTGATGGTCCTTTAAGGTCCTTCACCAAATCCATTTTTAATGACACTTTTGGTGAGGGTCGTTAAAGGCCCATCACTAATTCTCTCTTTGGTGACACTTCTAGTGACGAACTTTTAATGACCCTCACCGATGCTATTTTTGTTACTTTTGGTGATGGTCAAAAATGTTCGTCACCATTGATCATTCCAATGAGTTTTTGATCACGTTATGTTCTTGTTAATTTTTTTTGTCAAAAGATAATGATTTAATACCATTATTGTGGAGTATTTTTTATAATATGTCCAAGGCCATAGTGGTTAGAGTTAGCCAATTTTTTAAGAATTAATTAGTGTGTATCATTTCCCTCAAGTAATGACTAGTCGAATAGAGTTTTCCTATGGGTCAACACACGATTCATATCTATTAAGTTTATTATCTAGAAAATTCCCTTTAGATAAAGTCCCACTAGTGTGTCTAGGAAATATATTATTTAATACATAATCAAGCTTTGTCAATTCTATTAATGAGAAAGACCTAACACTCCTCAACAATACAAGCACACCTTAAATTAATGCTTTGGCACACACTAACATTTCTTATCACCTCACATGTCTTGGAACATCTTTGTACCTAGAACATATTTTCATGACACTAATGCTCAAGCACATGGTGGCATGCGCTAGCAAAGCATAGAACTCTCCTAGCATGTGTTGGCATGAATTTAGTCCTTAGCATGCCCTGGAACACTTGGTTGAATGCATTGACATACATTGGCACTTGGCACACAATGCCACTTGGCATGTATTGGGACCTATTATTAGTGTGGTTAGAATTCCACTTTTTTAAAATATAAAGTCTCGACTTATTAACCCTATTATTGGTTCTTCCTTTTATTTCCTTGAAACTTCTTGACACATATTGACATATGTTGGCACCCTACACATCCTTAGCACCTGGCATGTATTGGCATATCTTGGCACTATTTGACACATATAATTAGCACATCCTAGAACTCCCAAGCACACTTTGAGACTTATTAACATGCCTTTATATTCCCTAGCATGCCTTACCAATCCTTATCATACATTATCGCTCCCTCCTTGGCATGAAAACTATCACTCATTAACACTAGTCCTTGGCACACATTCCTTGTATTCATTAACTTCCATGAATTTGGACCTAGAGCTCCCTTAATGTTTTGTCCTAGTACTCCTTAACACTCCTCAATATGCATTAGCAATCTCTAGCACACCTTAACACTCTTCAACATGCCCTTCCATTTCATAGCATGTGTTGGGGTTCCCATGTTTTGGCAAGGTTGGAAATACCAAAAGATGAGACAACATCAAAACCACTTTCAGACCTCGGGATCTAGCCCTCCTGGGTCCAAAGAGGGACCTCTCTATGATTGCTAAAGGTAATGTCTTTGAAGGTCAAAGGTTTAAGATGTTAGGCTAGTTATAGGCACAAGGTTTGTTTGTTTGATTGTTTTTTTGGTTGTTGGTTATCAGGAGGCAAGGGTTCAATGTAAGACAAGGATGAGAAAAGAGGAATAAGGCAAAGGTGAAGTATCCCAGAAAGCATTCAAAACCATTGGGCAATGGAGTCAGGAAAGGATTTTCTTGCTAATCAATATGAAAGCTTTCAGTTGGGCTAGTCCTCTGAAACGTTGGATCTTAAAGATGATAGTGTGATATGGAATGGTAGGAGAGGAGGAGACAACACAGATTCAGGATGCATAGTTTAAAACATGTTGGTCGCAAAAGGATCCTAGTGGACAGGGCTAACTCTAATCCCAGTGTTCCCAAATATTCCAGCTATGTCCTTAACAAGAAACACCTAAGAACAGATTCATTTAATTCATACATCAGAGAGCAGGAAATAAAATCCACTACACTGGTTAAATTAACTGAAATCAATTCTTAGGTAACACATTCAGAAGAAAAACATCAATGGCAAGGAGAGAAGAAACATAGGGTACCTAACAAGGGTAAATCCTATGCCAATTTTCTGATGCAAGCCAGTAGAAACGAAATGAAATGAATTAAAACACAGAGATAGGAAAACATCACTGCTGCTTTAGGTCAGGATCCAAAGAAATGTGCTTGTCATATTAAAAAGAAATACCAGTCAAGTACAACATTGCCAATAGCCGAATACTCAGTCTGAAATCATATTCCTCAGCCTATCTTACAACTTTACAAAGAGACTGTGTCTCAAAAGAAACTACTTGCAATTCTCAGATAACTGATCAACAACCTTTACAATGAGTTTCTTAATGAATTTATAGCTCCAGTGGAGCAGAGAAGGTAGGTGAAAAACTAAATGCAGCATTAAAAACTCAAAAGAGGAAGAAGGCTGAAGTCCACTGTGTATAAATTATGTGCATTAATCTGGGGCACTCTTGTGTGAAAGAGTGGTCTTCGTTAGGTTTCCATTTACTCCAGGTATGTCCCTGATGTACTTTGGTTGCAATACTCTTTAGTACTTTTGGTGAATCTGAAAAAAATAAGTCTGCCATGCTGTGTAACTAATGCTCCTGATAGTGTAGGACTATTGTCAGGGTGGGAAACTCTCTAGGAACACAGTATAGAAATAAATTTTCATGGGCACTCTTTCTTTTATGGGGAAGACATTCTGCTGGTGTGCAAACCCTGATATACATAAATTTCTACGTGTTGTACCCTCTGCGTGCTCCATGATGTCTTCGAATTGGTACCTTTGTCCTTTAAACACCGGATTAAGGCTCAAAATCTTCTATTATGTTCCTTGGGCTCTTTGCTGCTCCCGTACTTTCTTAGTCGGTGAAAACTGCACCCTTAATGGCCCTGGGGGGGTCTCATAGAATTCAAACCTTGTTCTTTTAACGCAAGTCCTATTATGGCTCCTTCCCAGGCCCTTTCTTCATAATTACAGCTCCTGCAAATGGTCTTTTCCTGTGTTCTGGCTGCTGTAATACAGACTGTGAAATCATGATGGATTATGGCCACTCGAAACCCTGCAAAACATGAAAACATGTTGAGAAAAACATGTATGGAGGTGGTGGATGCAACGGGGATGGCAAGACTGACTATGCAGACTGGTGAGGTGGCGAAAAATGCTATGGAAGACTTGCAGTGTGGTGGAAATAGTGGGGACTACAGTTGGAAGGTGGCGCGGATGGAAAATTAAATGAAGAACTTTTGAAATCGACCTTTGAATGGAATATATAAAAGGACGAGCGACCATGTGACAAAAATACGTGGACATATGATGCGGCGGGATGGGGTTACGGTGGGATTGAGAATAAATATGGGCCGTCTGATCTCGGGAGGAGATCGACAGTGGAAAACACATCGGAGGGCGATGGATAGTGGGCGAGGGGTACGGATGACTCTGATTAACCCGCGCGCAACTTCGCGGAGTGGCAACCGTTGGATGGGTGATTGCAGATCTGACGGCACACAACGATATCGCGCCGCGGCAAACGTCGAACGATAACGTGCAATGAGACGGTGGTTTTTAAATAGTGCCACTTCCACGTGTCGTTTGATGAGTGGAATCGCTACAAAAATGGAAATACCTCCCACCTCCGAAAGGCAGTGCGATAGAAACCAGATGGTTTTGAACAGTGTTGGCATGGTTGCGGGGACTCGCGATGACCGTCCAATCGGTACAGATCGACGGTTCAAAATTCACCCGATACATATCTGCGTTAAGCACTCTTGTGGGTTGGCGGGTGGTTATAGCACCAGGCTACATGTGGAAATATGGTTTTGGGGCTGGCCGAAGGGGGCTAAGACCATTATAGGGTAGAAAATGGATTTGTGGCCCATTTTAAGTGCATTTTCAGGCCAACCAAGGGTAATTATGGGGGAAATAAGGGGAAATACAACTACACCAAGGGTGTGTGCATGGTTTAGGGGGGATTTTGGGGAGCTTTTAGAAATATTAGGGGAGGGAATTTGGGGTAAAAGGGGAACTTCGAAAAAGGGAAAAAGGGATGAAATGGACAATTCTGCAGGGGTACCAGAGGCAAATGAAGGCCTTCAGGAGCAAATTTTTTTATCATGAGTGAGGATTATTTACTCAAGAACAGCAGAGGAGAATAGTCAAAGGGCAGGGAACATGGAAAGGCTTCAAGGATGATGTGTTTTCAAGGGAAATGCATTCCTTGAAGGCTCATAAAACTAATTAGCCCCCTTTCTTGCTTGTCAAGGAATTTATAAGGGGCTAACAGTGGCTCCACATGGGGATGGCTTCTTCTTGAAGGAGTCAAGAATTCAGAAAATTATCTTTGGTGTAGGCCAGATGCCTGCTACTTGACCCACCCTTCTTCTTTGGTTTTTAGCTGCCACAATTGTTGAAGACATCAATTAGAAAAAACATTATCCCAACAATCTACCTTCCCATCCTAGAATCCTAGCATTTTTTCTTCTTCTAGGGTGCATTTGGACTAGCAGACCCTTTACATCATTTATTTTTATAAACAGAAAATAAAACTATTCTAAATCTACCCTTATCACTCCATGAGACCAGATTAGACTGTTGGTCTCATATGTTTCTCTACCTAATCTAATATCTGTTGGGATTAAACTATCCAGCAGATTTCTTTTCTACATTCTACAACAGAAATTTAAAAACAACCAAACTAGGATTAGAAAATCTAGTTTGTTGTGGATCCAAGGAATAAAGACGGTTGCACATGGACAGAAACTTGCAGAAAACTAAAAACAAAACTTGAAGGCTTGAAATCTGAGGTTTGGAGCATCCTTCTTTCTTTGTGACTCAAGTTTTGAGCTTGTTGGAGTCACTTTCTTTTCTTCATCTCAACTCAGATGTTGGGCTTGTTAGAGCTGATTCTTCTCTCTTCTTTGTTGGTCCAGGTTTTGGGCATGTTTGAACCAGCTATCTTCATTCTCTTGGGCTCAGTTTTTGATCATGTTAGAGCCAATCTTTGCACTGCAGAGGTTCATGTTTTGAGCATGTCTGAACCTCTCCCTTCCTCTGTTTTTGTATTCTTATTTTTTATTTTTTTTTAAAACCAACACTGCAATGGTATGTACAATGGAAAAGGAAACTAGAAATTAGAAATCAGCAGAAGTAGTGTTTGAGCATATTTCCATTGAAAGGACCCCCAAACAGCTCTGTACCATCTAATTCCTGTAGAAAAAAGGCATTTGGACCCACAGTGGCCTGGATGACGTATGGACCTTGCCACAAACTATCAAACTTGCTGTGCTTTCCTTTGTCCTCTCTCCTTGAGTCCCACTTCAGAACTTTATCTCCAATTTTGAAATCAGCAGCTTTGGTTCTTTTGTCAAACAACCTCTTTATGTTCTCCTGAACTTTCACTGCTCTGTTGTAGACCTCTTCCCTCGTTTGCTAGAGATGAATTGTCTGGTTTATTCTCCTTACCATGCTATCTTCTTTTGTTTGTATCTCTTGAACAAGTTTAATCACTGGTATTCCAACGCTGGTGGGAAACACTGCTTCTGTCCCATAGACAAGCTAATATGGTGACATGCCAATGGACTTCTTTGTTGTAAGCCTGTCAGCCCACAAGGGATGCACTAACTTGTTATGTCATGAATTTTTGTTCTCTTCCAACAGCTTTTTGATGATGGTCACCAGGCTCTTGTTTGATGATTTAGCTAATCCATTACCCTGAGGGTAATAGGCAGTTGAATGACTGAGTGCTATTTGATACCTGTGACAAAAATCAACCATTTTCTTGGATCCAAAAGCAGCAGCATTATCAGTGATTATTTTCCTTGGGCAGCCAAACCGAGAGAGGATATGACCTTCTAGGAAACTAATGATGACTGAATCTATGGCATTCCTAGTATGTATGGCCTCTATCCACTTATTAAAGTAGTCTGTGGCTGTTAGGATCCATTTGTGTTGTGCAGAAGAAGCAGGTTGAATCTCCCCTATGAAATCTAGGCCCCATTACAGAAAGGGACCTTCAATGGTGATGGGTTGTAGAGGTAAGTGGAGGAGTTTTCTTTTGCCTTCAAAAATCTGGAATTTGTGGCAGGCAATTATCATCTTATGGATATCATTGAAGAATGTGGGCCAGTAGTAGCCAGCCCTGAGTATTTTGTTTGCAGTGGCCTTCTAGCTCAGGTGGCCTCCACACTCTCCTGCATGGAATTCTTGTTTAATCATTTCTTCCTCAGACTCAGGCAAACATTTAAGCAATAGGCCATTTGGATTTTTCCAGTATAAGCCTTCATTCATTATGCAATAGTTTCTAGCTTTTAGCTTTAAGAATCTGGCCTTGGTCTTTGATAGTTCAGGAGGGGCATTGAGGTGAGTAAGCACATACAGAATGTCAGAATACCAAGGAGAGCCCTAAAACTTCTCTTCAACAGTGGGATTAGGAAATCCCTACTGCTCATCCAAGGTATCTACCATGTTAATGTCAAGGGCTTGTAGATTTGATGCAGCCATTAGTCGAGCTAAGCTTTGACCCTTGATTAGTTTGGTGGGTTTTATCTTGAGGTCGTATTCTAAGATCACAACAATCCATTTTCCCCTCTTCCCATCTGGGTCTTGGGACAAGATATCTTTGACCACTATGCTAGGCACGTAGGCTATGGTGTGGGAATGTAGAATGTACACCCTAAAGTCTTTCAAGGCCTTGACTAAGGCATAGGCCTGTTTTTCCATTATGTTGTATTTCAAGGGTGCGTCCCTCAGTGCTTTGCTGAAGAAAGATATGGGCTGTTCCATTCCCTCTGGATTTTTCTGCAGCAGAACTGCAGCTACTGTATGCTTAGAGGAAAATGAAAATATTAGGAAATCCTTTGAGAAATCTGGGTTGATTAGGATAGGAGCCTGGGTGAGTGCAAGTTTAACTGATTCAAAAGATTTCTTAGCTCCAACAGTCCACTTAACTCCTACACCTTTCTTTAGAATGTTAGTCATATTCCTAAGGTGCTCAGCCAGATTGGGAATAAACCTCCTTAAGAAGTTTATCTTCCCAATGAAGGACTGTAATTCTTTGATGTTCTTGGGTGTGTGATTTGTAGTATTCCCTCAACTCTTTGTGGGCCTATCCTAATTCCCTTCTCAGATATAATGTGGCCAAGAATTTTACCTTCCTGCAATCCAAACACAATCTTTTTGGGATTTAATGACAGACCAAACCTCCTACATTTTTCGAACACTTTCCTCAGGTGTTTTAGGTTTTCTTCCTCGGTCTTGGAGTAGATTGTTATGTCATCCAGATAGATGATAATGAACTGTCATATTTCATCTGAAAAAGCTATGTCCATTGTTCTTTGGAAGGTTTCACCAGCATTCATCAGTCCAAAGGGCATCTTCACATACATAAAGGTGCCCCATCGAGTGGTAAAGGTTGTCTTGAGTTGATCTTCTGGGGTTATTAAGACTTGGTTGTAACCTGAGAAACCATCTAGCAGGGAGATCCTTTTAGAACCTACTACTCTCTGAATAATATGTTCCATTTTTGGCAAAGGGTAATTGTCCTTGAGTAAGGCTCTATTAAGATTCCTAAAATCAATGCACAATCTAATCTCCCCTGTTTTCTTTCTCACAGCCACTAGGTTTGATACCCAGTCAGAGAACCTCACAGGAAAATTATACCTGCTTCATACATCTTCTTAATCTCTTTTTCCACTGTAGGTAATTGTTTTGGGTTTATTCTGCGAAGTTTTTTTCTGAAGGGCTTCTGATTTTCTTTCAAGGGTATCTTATGTTGTATGATGTTTGTGTCATAGGCCCTTAAGTCCTCATAACTCCAAGCAAACACATCAATGAATTCCTTGAAAAGGTCAATGTATCTCATTTTCATGTCTGCAAGAAGGGACTTAGCCAATTTGATCATCTTGGGTCTATCTTCAGTGCCTATGTTGCATTCCTCGACATTAGAGTCTACATGCTCTATGGTGGACTTTTTTGCTACATCATAGAAGTCAAAAAGGTCTTCTAAAGGTGCCAGACCTCGAGGTATGTTCTGATCTTTGGCCTGCAGCACCTCTACTTCTTCACTATCTGCGTTTTCACATTTTTCATTTGGATTTCCAGTCTGTACATTTAAAGTATTTATTTCTATATTACAGGGCATTTCTTCCTCATTTGAGGACTCTTCATTTAGGAATCTACTGTCAGATTTGGGGTCTGAATCAGAAAATTCAAACTCATTCCTGCCTACCAGGAAATCTTCAATCTATTTATCTCCTTCAAAAACCTGCCAATAGTTTTCATTGTCTGGCACTGCAGGTCTGAATTTGGTCTGAATGATGATCTGTTGGTTGCTTGGAGTCTTAGGGTATGAACTAGCTAGGCAAGCTAATCCATTCGCAATGACATTTTGACTCATAGGAACAAACACTAATTCGTACTCAACAAACGTTATCATTAAATCCATAGTGTCATTCCTATAAGCTCTCAATATAGGATGTTTTGTTGTGTATTCACCATTCACCTATTTAACAATCAGCTCAGAGTCTCTGCGCACAGTCATCCTACGGGCTCCTAATTTCCTCAACAGGTTTAAACCTAGGACAAGAGCCTCATACTCTGCAATATTTTTTGTACATTTGAAGTGCAGATTGCAGGCATGACTCTCTGCATAGTCACTTTCTGTGTTATGTATCCACACCCCTGCTCCAGCAGTTCTCTTGGTGCATGACCCATCGAAATTCATCTCCCGCAAGGGCTCATTTTTCGTTTTATCATCACTTCCTTCCCTACATTTGGGTTCTCCATCATGTAGTATTATAGGAGCTACACTAGGCTGTGGGTCATTTTGTTTTTCGTCATGTGTGTGGAAATCAGAGGGGTGACTAGTTGGTTGCTTGCATTCTGTTTCTGGTTCACTTTGAGCCTTTGTTACAATGCACTGTTTAAATTTTTCTACGCCTTCCTCCTCCGAGTCTAGAGTAGCCATTATGTTAAAATCCATGGGCTCTGTTTCCTTGTTGGTATCTCTATTTTGGGACTCTTACCCTTCTGAGGATTCATCATTATAGAGGATGAAGGAGTCAAGGTCTGTATGTATAGAGTATAAAGGTGAGTTTTCAGGCTTCTCGGGGCTACTGACCAGAAATTTCATTTGTGACTCTCTGTACAGTCTTCTAAGTTGGCCAAAGATTGGGATTGTGGCATAGGCCACATCCATCTACATTGTGCCTTGCATCTTGGCTCCCCATGATCTTGACAATAACATGCCATACTTGGGTGGCACATCTGCCACAACAACATCCATGACCATACACTTTGTTGGAATCTGCGTAAGGCTCACACATAAATATTTGATTAGGCCAAGACACTTTACTCTGCTAGAGTTAAATGAATATAGGTATTTTTAGGGACGGGTTATCTCTAGGCCTAATCTTTCCATCACTACTTTAGGCATTAGGTTGTGTGATGCCCCAGAATCATGCATTGCATTGTGGAGAATCTTATCATGGATGTTGAGACTGATATAGAAAGGTGGCACTACCCCTTCCTGAAACTTTCCTTCTATCTTTGGACCAAACAGAAGGGCAGGTTGATCATCACTTAGATTTTCAGCATCACTGTTCTCACCTAAATTTAATGCTTTCAAAATTTTTCCTTTATATACATCCTGAGTGGCCAGCTCAGAGAGTGGGACAGAGATTTTAATTTTTGCAATTTCACTTTCCATATTGAAAGTGGACTGAATCTTTGGAATGTTCAACTCTGTTTTGTTAGCCACTACCTTAGTGGCTGAAGTAGTGTGTTGATTCTCGTTATGTACAACATTTGTGACAATTTTATTAGGAGCACTAACTGCAGTGCTGGCGCTGCTAGTTGGTTTACCTTGTGTATCAATGTTTTGGTTGTCTTTTTTTTGTTCCTCCTAGAACTCTCAGCTGTTGATTTGTTACTTTCAACAGTCGCTTTAGAAGTTTTCTTAGGTATTTTCTTGATGGTGACCTCAGAAGCTTTTGGTTTGGCATTTTGTTGGCTCTTTTTGCTTCTATGTTCATATTGTTCTCTGACCTGCATCATGGAATTTTCAAATCCTAACCCATAACCCTCAGTTTCTAACCATTCCTCATCCCAATAAGAGGGTGGGGAGTGATCTTCTTCTGTGTAATAGTTATGGATTGAATCTTCTATTTCAAACATATTTATTGTGTTCCCCTCAGACTCTTCTATGATTCCCTCATCTTCATCTAAGAATTTCTCTTGGAATGGGGGAATAACTTGCTGATCTGATTCTCTTTGTCTATTGGGAGGGGTGTTGTTTCTTCTAAAGTTCTGGTTCTAGTTATGGTTTTGGTTTATGTTTTGGTTACTAACTGTGAAAACCATTTTTTCCATTTTTTGGTATATTTTTTCCATGTTTTTGGACATGCGGTCATAATTTGGGTCAGACGTGGAAGCTACATTGTCATATCTATATGTTACCCTTTTCTCAGCTCTTAATCTTGTTTTTTTCTCAATCAAATTAGCCTCTACACTCACCGCTCCTTTTTGCATGTCTTCCAATGTGTTGTAATCTCTCTCCCTAAGCTGGTAGGCCATGTCAGCATCAAAGCCTTTGGGGTATTTTTCTAGAGCCATACCTTGGGGAGGTTTCATGTGTGGAGGAAGAGCATTGTAAATGCTGTTAAATCTCGTTGTGTAATCATGGACACTCCTTCCTACGTTTCTTTTAAGGTTCATATATTCTGCTAGGAGTTGGCGAGGGTTGGCCTTAACCTCCCATTTGTTTATGAAAGTCTGATATAAAGCAGGAAGGTCTTGGATACTATTAGGAGGTAGGCTCTTGAACCATTTCTTCACATCACCTACTAAGCTCTGGGCAAATATTCTCATTTTGACTGTATCATCATCTATCTCTATGTATTCAAAAGAATCTTCCATCCTATCTACATGGTGTTGGGTTGTGGTAGACTCTTTTGCAATGAAGTGTGGGATATTTGATTGATAATCATTGGGTAAAGGCACTAGAGGCTGGGGTAAAACCAGAGGTGCATACCAGGCTGCCATGATGATGTTTTGATGAGGTAAAGGATTGACTTGGGCAGCTGGTATATTGATGACAAGGATATTGTGACCAGCAGAATACTGATGGGCAGATCTAGGATGATTGAGTCCCGAGTTTTGAATGAAGTGAATATCAGGAGGTGTAGATGGAGGGGTTTGTCTATTCCCAGGGTGTCTAGCACTCTGAGGTGGTGAACCAAGGAGCTCAAGGTCTGGCTAGTCTATAACATTGAATGACCTAGTTCTTGGTAAGCTATTTTGAGTGCCTAGGTCAAAAAGTGGGTCTGATAGAGCTGTAAAGTTTTCTGGTGTAGAGTTAGCTCTATGGATGTGGTGGGAAATAGTTGATTGTTTAGGTGTAGGGGATCCCTTGAGTATTCTCTCAGGGTTGTCAACTATTTCAGGTGGGTCTGGGTTAGGATAAGCTCTTGTATGAATGGTTCTTAAAGCCAGAATATTGTTTTCTAACCAAGCAACTTAATCCTACTTGTTACTTCTACTGTGGTTGATGTTGTTATGGAGGCTGGTCTTCCAGTGGAATCTTGTGTGAAACCAAGATAATCAGTAGGCCTACTGATCACTAGTGGAGTCTTTAAATCGTTAGGAATTATGGAGTCGCCAAGTGGAGGGTTTAAGATGCTTTTATAGGGTACACTGTCCACCACAGTGTCTATGGGATGTCCCTTTTCAAGGATATCTTCACAACACAACAAAATCTAACCAGAGATTGACTGGGAGGGATTTTACCAGATGTGTCATCTCTGAAAGAGTGTGAGATCTGCAGGCTACCTGGCCCTCTCTAGACTCTGTCTAAGAGTGTCGGAGAAAACACATAAAATGCTATAGAGGTTGATCTGTGAACATGAGTGTTTAACTGCCAACCTAACCAAAGATTATAGGTTTCTGAGGTTCTTATGATGTAGTAAGATGGAAGGTACTCAGATTCATCCCCAGTGGAGTCGCCATTATGTTGGGGTTCCCATGTTTTGGCAAGGTTGGAAATACCAAAAGATGAGACAACATCAAAACCACTTTCAGACCTCAGGATCTAGCCCTCCTGGGTCCAGAGAGGGATATCTCTATGATTGCTAAAGGTAATGTCTTTGAAGGTCAAAAGTTTAAGATGTTAGGCTAGTTATAGGCACAAGGTTTGTTTGTTTGATTGTTTGTTTGATTGTTTGTTTGGTTACTGGTTATCAGGAGGGAAGGGTTCAATGTAAGACAAGGATGAGAAAAGAGGAATAAGGCAGAGGTGAAGTATCCCAGGGAGAATTCAAAACCATTGGGCAATGGGGTCAGGAAAGGATTTTCTTGCTAATCAATATGCAGGCTTTCAGTTGGGCTATTCCTATAAAATGTTGGATCTTAAAGATGATAGTGTGATATGGAATGGTAGGAGAGGAGGAGACAACACAGATTCAGGGCGCACAGTTAAAAACCAGCTGGTTGCACAAGGATCCTAGTGGATAGGGCTAACTATAATCCCCAATGTTCCCAAATATTCCAGCTATATCCTTAACAAGAAACATCTAAGAACAGATTCATTTAATTCATACATCAGAGAGTAGGCAATAACATCCACTACACTGGTTAAATTAATTGAAATCAATTCTTAGGTAACACATTCAGAAGAAAAACATCAATGGAAAGGAGAGCAGAAACATAGCGTACCTAACAAGGGTAAATCCTATGCCAATTTTCTAATGCAAGCCAGTAGAAACGAAATGAAATGAATTAAAACACAGAGATAGGAAAACATCACCGCTGCTTTAGGTCGGGATCTAAAGAAATTTTATTGTCATATTAAAAATCAATACCAGTCAAGTAAAAAATTGCCAATAGCCGAATACTCAGTCTGAAATCATATTCCTCAGCCTATCTTACAACTTTACACAGATACTGTGTCTCAAAATAAACTACTTGCAATTCTCAGATAACTGATCAACAACCTTTACAATGAGTTTCTTCATGAATTTATAGCTCCAGTGGAGCAGAGAAGGTAGGTGAAAAACTAAATGCAACATTAAAAACTCAGAAGAGGAAGAAGGCTGAAGTCCACTATGTATAAATTCTGTGCATTTATCTGGGGCACTCTTGGGTGAAAGAGTGGTCTCCGTCAGGTTTCCATTTACTCCAGGTATGTCCCTGATGTACTTTGGCTGCAGTACTCTATATTACTTCTGGTGAATCTGAACAAAAATAAGTCTACCATGCTGTGTAACTAATGCTCCTGATAGCGTAGGACTTTTGTCAGGGTGGGAAATTCTCTAGGAACATGGTATAGAAATAAAGTTGTGTTTGGTCAATTTAGTGTGTCCTAAATTACTGCATTTAATTGTCAATCCGGGAATCGTAAGCTGATGAAGTGCGGCGCACTATATGTGCAAGATAACCTCTTTCTTAACTTTTTGTCGTTTGTGGTCTTTCTAAGGTAAAATGGAAATTCTAAAGTGAAAAACAAGCTTGGTTATATTTATTCAAGGAAGTGATATCCCCTATAATGATTTACCAATCTCGAAACTTTAAAAGCAAACTGAAATTACAATGACAAAAGAAAGTAAAAGTGTACTGCTGAAATGAAAAGTGCTGCTAATCTAATGAATCAAAACAAGAAACTAGTGAACATGAAAACTAAACTATTCTTGCTGCCAACTAAACACAAAAGAAACTACTCTTATGGAAATTCAAAATTGCAATGAAATAAATCTAAATCAGATTACATCAATTCATTTTCTGACCCTTCATCATTAGACCAGCTATGACTTGCGGAAGTAATCATAAACAACTTGTGTAACTGATCATTTAATTTGCAGAAAATAAACTAATACTAAACCATACACACATAATTCAATCCCTCGCCATCAGTCCAGCTGTGGCTTTCGGAGGCAACTGAAGATGTCATACATGATTTAATATATCTAAATTTGCAGAAAAAGGAACTAATACTAAACTACACATTTCATCATGCAGCCCCTCACCATCAGTCCAGCTGTGGCTTTCGGAGGTAACTGGAGACGCTATGAGCAGCTTAATATATCTAATTTTGCAGAAAGGAAACTAATACTAAACTACACATTTCATCATGCGACCTGTATGATTAATTTGTGGCTTTCGAATGCTTGGAAAGCTGAGCAGCTTAATATATCTAATTTTGCAGAAAGGAAACTAATACTAAACTACACATTTCATCATGCAGCCCCTCACCATCAGTCCAGCTGTGGCTTTCGGAGGTAACCGAAGACACTATGAGCAGCTTAATAGATTTAAATTTAACTACTGAATCAGATAAACAAAACTGAAATGTACAAAGCAAGACTGAAGTTAAACAAATGCTATGAAAAGGAAACTAGCAGCAGAATAATGTTAGTCTCATATCATTAGCTAAAATACTATGAAAATGCCCCGGGCTGTCTACCTAAAACCTGCACAAGAAAACTGATCAGTGATTTAACAATCATAAAAACATGAAAGACAAAAATGCAATGGAAATTATAGAAATGTATGAACAGAAATGAAGCAACTATGAAATATGAACATGTAATGGATTATAATACAATGACTTTTAAAAGAAATGAAATGAAATATATATACATTAATACACAGAACCTCGGCTGAGCAGGGGCCCTCTACACAGCTCTGGTACGATCCTCAACACGAATTAAATTGAAAACAAAGTCTTTTCACATTAAGAAGCAGTTCATTACAGACTGGTAGTATTACGGCTCAAGGCAGCGTAATCACTACATAACAGAGTACGCACATCAACTATCAATTAACAACTCAACAACTATGATCAACTAACAACTATCAACTAACTCTACGTGCGTATGCAAACGCTCTATATAAAGCAATAAACTGTAACTGTCTCCTGAAGTTTATGATAGCAGCCAGCACGTAGACCACTAAGGCCACGGATATGGGAGTATGGCCATGTTGGAAAACGGATCTATGGAAGGTGGGCGCTTGAATTCAACTCCAGAACTTTGCGGATATGAGGCTAACCTCCATAGCTTGGAAGCGGCCAGTATGGATGTTTATATGCCTGAAAGCCAGAGTCCGACCGACATAGAACTCCACAGTTGACTTCCACGTGGATGGCTTTTGTTGCGACTTTTCTTTGGCGGCCAATTTACTTGAACCAATAGGACACGAACCGCGTCCTTGCTCATTCTCCTTTCCCATATGGCTGTTTGTAGTGACCCACCGTAACATGAATTTTCCACACAAAATAGTTGCGGAAAGTTGCAGCAGCTGCGGAAAGTGGCAAGTTTCCGCAGCTGTATGAACAAAATCTAAATCAAATAGAAAACAAAAAAACATAATTAAAAACCATGTTAGATACCCTTTTGCACATGATATTGACAATTTTGGAGGTTTAGGTGAGTGGAAAAGATATGAAAAAGTGTATGGAAAAGAGGCAAATTCGGGACTCAACATACCCCCACTGTGAAGGTGTTGCATGTCCTCATGCAACCAAAATTTTGACACTCTTTGTTCAATTCATGTGCCTTGATACTTCAGCCAACACATCTAACCCCCTTCTCTTCTTCTTTGGTACTGCCATCATTCTGGGTTTCTTCATGAGGCACCTGAATTTGATATTCACAAGTGCTCTGCTCAATTTTTGGCATTTCCTTTTTAGCTTCTTATTTTTCTTTTGCCAAATGCCCAAATGTAACATAGTATTGTCATGGATAATCTTGTCCAGTTTGCCTTGCTCTTTAAGTGTTTCATTTTCATTTTTGATATGCCGATTTAAAAGCTCAAGCTCAAAAATCTCTTGTTTTAATGACTGAACCAAGTCATCCTGCAATGTATGAGGCTGAGTAGAAGAGGTGCTTGGACCTGTGGCTGCCTTCTCCAAGGATTCTATATAATCATAGACCTCCTGCTGTTTGGGGTCTACTTCCGGTGTCTTTTTCATTGGACTGTCCTCAAAATGCTGCAAGGGAGAATTATGTTCAAAATTTGGCTGAGGAGAACTTTCATCAATATTTTGCTGAGAATAAGATGGAGTACGCTCATTGTCTGATTGGGAGTGAAAGGAGTCGGGTTCACTAACTGACTGAAATGGACTATTGTCAGTTGGAGACTGTTCAGATGTCTCCTCACCCAAATCAATGAAATGAGGACCTTTAATTTGTGTTTTTCTCAGTTTTCCCTTAAGCCTGCTGCTTCTCCTCACATGCTGTGGAACACTACCCTTTTGTTCTTGTTTTCCTGTTTTTTCCTTCTTGGATAGAGATGACTGTTTTTGAAGAAAAATTAATCTTTCAGATAGAATTTGGTGATCTTCTTCTTCAGAAGAAGAAGTTTTATGGACAGCCTCAACAATTTCTTTCCCTTTTGATATTATTGGCTTCTTAGTTTTGATTTCCTTCTTCTTCCTTTTTACCAATCTCTCTTCTCTATCATTTTTCTTCATAGTAATAGTAGAAGTATCTTGGATTTCATCTACTGTTCTTTTCCTTCTACTTCTTTTTGCTGTGCTAGCTGCGGGAACTTTCTGTGTAGGAGCAACTTGGGTTTCAACATCCATTTTCTTTCTTCTACTCCTTCTAATTGGATTACCTTCAGGAATTTCCTGAGGTTCTTCAAAGAAGTTTCTAACTAGGAATTGTTCCCATGTATCTTTTCTTTCTTTTAGCTCCTTTTCAATCAGATTTTTTATAAACCCATGATGATATAAATGAGGCTCTACATCTCCTAGGTGTTTTTGCACAGTGACAGCCATTTTCTTCAAGCTATTGAATAGGAAATAAGGAAGATTGAGAGTTTGGTTTTCAAGAAAATTCATCAATAGCCTAGTATGATACATGTACATGGAGCCAAAACGGCCTTCACATGTGATAAATTCCTGAACAATAAGTAGTAAAGTGGCCCATTTATCTTTTATTGCATGCACAGGGATTCCTCTTTTGAAAACAGTGATATCCATACCTTGATTTCGGAGGATTTTTCTCCATGCCTCATCACTGATACTTTTGTTTTTGAACCAACGTTCTCCTTCCTGAAGAAGCTCTGTGGCTGCTGCTATTGATGCTTCATTGACTAAAAACTTGAGGTCTCCCACTTCTGCTTCCGAGCCATCAAATGATCTTGCAAACGCTTTGGTAACTTCTCTGTGGTAACCCCCGAATTTCTGAATAAAACGCAGCCATTTAGCTTTCCTCAACATCTCTTTTGCTTGTGGAAATCCCTCTATAAATTTCTGTCAGCAAGCTCTTATAATAATTTGTTTGCCTGCATTGGGCTTGCCTTCTTGAGTTCTGGCGAAATGGGGCGATGAGATCTACGAATCTGGCACAATGTTGTGAGGATGTTATCTGCTTGAAATGAAACGCATAAGCGAACCGGAATGTTGTGGGTGGATGTACGGGGAATAAAATGAGAATGAGCAAAAGGAACGAAATGGAGTGAAACAGGGAGTGAGAATGAGTAAAGTGGGGTTTCATAAACACGACAGAGACACGACAGAGAGGTTAACAAAGTATAGCACATTCGGCAACGTTTTGAATTTTGGTGGCTGCGCAATTAAATATGAACACGTTTCAATCAACGGTTATGAGTTATGCGGCTTGTAAGAGTCCTTTGTCAACTCAAATACGTCTCATTATCTCCGGTGGGATATTGGAACATGAGTGAGAATCGGAATTTCAATGATGAAACCGTTTATGAATGAATGCAAGACATGGAGCCAAAACGGCCTTCACATGTGATAAATTTCTGAACAATGAGTAGTAAAGTGGCTCATTCATCTTTTATTGCATGCACAGGGATTCCTCTTTTGAAAACAGTGATATCCATACCTTGATTTCGGAGGATTGTTCTCCATGCCTCATCACTGATACTTTTGTTTTTGAACCAACGTTCTCCTTCCTGAAGAAGCTCTGTGGCTGCTGTTATTGATGCTTCATTGACTAAAAACTTGAGGTCTCCCACTTCTGCTTCCGAGCCATCAAATGATCTTGCAAACGCTTTGGTAACTTCTCTGTGGTAACCCCTGAATTTCTGAATAAAACGCAGCCATTTAGCTTTCCTCAACATCTCTTTTGCTTGTGGAAATCACTCTATAAATTTCTGTCCTTCCGGCTCTGCCCTTAATAATTTTCCCATTTTACTTCTCTGTGCTTCACAGGCTTGCCTTTGTGAGGGTTTAAGCGGAAATGGGACGATGGAATACACAGAATCTAGCACAATACTGTGGGGATGTTATCACAAAACGGAAATGAGCACCATAAACAGAATGGAATAAGACTGTGGGTGGATATACGGGAATGAGAGTGAGCAAAAGGAACGGAATGGAATGAAACAGGGAGTGAGAATGAGTAGAGTGGGGTTTTGTAAACACGAGAGAGACACGACAAAGAGGTTAACAAAGTATAATGCATTCGGCCGCATTTTGAATTTTGGTGGCTGTGTCATAAATATGAACACGTTTCAATCAATGATTATGAAGTTATGCGGCTTGTAAGAGTCCTTTGTCAACTCAAATACGTATCATTATCTACGGTGGGATACTTGAACATGAGTGAGAGTCGGAATTTCAATGATGAAACCGTTTGTGAATAAATGCAAGAGGATAACATAGAGATCGTGGAAGGTTACGGGACTGTCAATATAATCATTGCGCGTTATGGGTAGAGCTCATAGTTTAAAATTACATAAAAATGTGTTTTTCGACACTATTTGAAATAAACTTTATTCATACCTTTGGAATCCTTGCTTTTGCCCTTGGTCTTCAACTGATTGATCTTCATTAGTGTCTTGAATGTCCCATTGATCCTCTCCTGCATTTTATTTCATAATTTATGAAAATAACAACTAACTGTACATTCTTTTTTAAAACAGAGTAGTAGTAGCTGCGGAATCTGCTTCTGGCTACGGAAACTGGAGTCAGCTGCGGAAACAGATGTCAGCTGCGGAAACTGACACAACTATTACTTGGCTGAAATAGAAATGAACAAATGACAAATGACCAGGTGGAAATGGCCATAAAAAGATTTTTATTGATGGAATGGATGAAATGAAGTGGAATGAAGTGAAATGAAATGAAATGAAGTGGAATGAAATGGAGTGGGTGGTGAGATGAAATGAAATGAAAGACAGCTTTTTTTTTTGGAAAATATAGAGTGTCAGGTGTCCCTGATTTTCACCCCATATTTTCTGTATAAGACTGCCAATCAATGATTGGTTTTCAGGCTTATACCATTTTTTTTTCTTTTTTCTTTTTTTAACTTGAAAAACAAAAGCTAGGCTGGTGAAGAAGAAGAATTCTTCTGTACCAGCCTGATTGCAGAACTTTCTTGAAACAACTTGACAAAATCCTCTTTAGAAAGTGGCTTATGATAAACTTTCAATCTATGGCCATTCACTAAAAGAGGAGTTTGAAACTCATCAATGGTCTTGATTCTTACAGCTCCATTGTTAAAGATCTTGTCAATCTCATATGGCCCAAGCCAATGAGTCTGAAATTTCCCTTGAAAATCTTTAAACCTGGAGTCAAATAACAATGCCCAATCTCCTTCTTGAAACTTCTTCTCTTTGATATATTTGTCATGCCATTTAGTTCTTTGATATTGAACTAGATCAGTTCTTAGAATTGCTTCTTGTCTGATCTCATCTAGCTCATTCAACTGCTCCATTCTATGCTTTTAGGCTTCTGATAAGTCCATTCCCAACTGAACTGCTATCTTGAAGGTCTTGACTTGGAACTCAATGGGGAACAAGACTTCTTTCCCATAAACAAGTTCATAGGGAGAATGTCCTGTTGTATTCCTCCATGTAGTTCTGTAGGCCCACAAGGCTTCTGGAAGCCTTTCTGCCCAATCTCTTCTATGTAGATGAACCGTTTTGGTGATGATACTTTCAAGAACTTTGTTTGTGGACTCCACTTGACCATTTTCTTGTGGATGGTAAGGAGTAGATCTTCTGTGCTTGATTTTGTATTCTTCCATCAACTTCTCCACTAAATTTGATGTGAATTGGCTCCCCTGATCTGTTACAATTTCTCTTGGAACACCAAAGCGAGTAAAAATATCCTCATAAAGAAAATGAACAACTGAATTTTCAGTAGCAGATACTAATGCTTTAGCTTCTACCCATTTAGTAACATAATCAGTGCAAACCAATATATACTTCTTTTGCTTCGATGGTGGATTAATAGGTCCAATGAAATCTAAAGCCCATTTTTCAAAGGGTTCAATGAGTACCTGTGTTTGCAATGGCATTTCATTTGAAAGGGTAGGTTTCCCTACTCTTTGGCAGCTATCACACCTTTTGACATATTGTTTTGTACCTTTGAAGAGAGAAGGCCAATAATATCCCAAGGAAAGGATTTTATAGGCCGTCCTTTTGTCCGCAAAGTGTCCGCCGCATGGTTCATCATGACATGCCTTAAGAATATCAGGCATTTCATCTTCCCTGACACATCTTCTGATCACAAGATCTGGCCCCGTTTTAAACAATTCGTTAGAAATCCATGAATATCTTGAACTCTCCTGAATAATTTTTCGTTTTTCTCTTGGAAATAAATGTGAAGGTAGTTTCCCTGTAACCAAATAGTTAGCAATATCTGCATACCAAGGGGTCTTAATAGTTACTGCAAACAAATATTCATCAGAAAACTTATCTTCTACAGGAGAATCTTCTTTAGTATTTTGAATTCTAGACAAGAAATCAGCTACTGTATTCTGTTTTCCTGGTCTATCCAACACAGTAATATTGAATTCTTGCAAAAGTAAAATCCATCTTGTCACTCTGCCATTAGTAACAAGTTTGTTCATTAAATATCTAATTGCAGAATGGTCAGTATGAATAAAAGTTTCATAGCCTGTTATGTAATGTCTAAACTTATTAATTACATGAACAACAGCTAAAAACTCTTTTTCAGTCACAGTATAGTTCAACTCTGTGGGAGTCAAATTTTTACTGGTATAATAAATGGCATAAGGAACTAAATATTTTTGACCCAACACAGCTCCTAGAGCTGTATCTGAAGTATCCGTAGAAATATGGAAAGGGAGTTTCCAATTTGGTCCTCTCAAGATAGGTGCTTCAGATATTCTTGTTTTCAAAGTTTCAAAGGCTGATTGACAATCAGGATCCCATTTAAATTCACAGTCTTTTGTAAGCAATTTGAAGAGTGGAGATGCTATTTTAGTGAATTTTTCTATAAATCTTCTATAGTAACTAGTAAATCCTAGAAAACTTCTAACATCTCTTTGACAATTTGGAATAGGCAACTTGGAGATGACTTCAACTTTTGATCTATCAACCTTAATTCCATCTCCTGAAATATGTTGTCCTAAAACAATCCCTTCAGTAAACATCATAAAGCATTTTTCATGGCTTAATGAAAGGTTTGTTTCTTTACATCTTATGAGAACTTTTTCCAAATTTTCTAATGCCTCTTCAAATGAATTACCATAAACTGTAAAATCATCCATATAAACTTCTACACAATCATGAATTAGATCAGAAAAAATTCCTAGTACTGCTCTTTGGAATGTTGCTGGTGCATTACATAACCCAAAAGGAAGCACTCGGTAGGAAAAATTTCCCCATGGACAAGTAAATGTGGTCTTATCTTGATCTTCAGGTGCTACCTGAATTTGATTGTAACCACTAAAACCATCCAAAAATGAAAAGTACTTTTTACCTGCTAATGTATCTAATACCCGATCAATAAAAGGCAAAGGAAAGTGATCCTTCAAAGTTGCTTTGTTCAATTCCCTGTAATCAATGCATACCCTCCATTTACCATTCTTTTTAGGTATTATAACCAAAGGAGAAACCCATCGGCTATCTGAAATTGGATAAATGAAGTTTACATTGAGAAGTTTTTGGAGCTCTTCCTTCACTATCTCCCTAAGATTTGGATTCATCCTTCTTTGAGGTTGTCTGATTGGTCTACTGTTTTCCTCAATATAGATATGATGGATGCAAGTCTTAGGATCAATACCCTTCATGTCAGTATACTCCCATGCAAATGCAATAGAATGTTTTTGCAAGATTCTGGTTAGTTCTTCTTGTTGTGACTTCTCCAGATGTTTGTTGATATTCAATGTCTTTTCTGGAAAAATCTCAAAAGCATAATTACCAAACTCTTCCATAGAGTAGAGAGACATTTGTCTTGATGATAAATATTCTATGTCAGATTCCAACTGAAATTGTGTGGGGTCATATTCTGAAGTTATCTCAAATTTTTCTAATGTGTTCAGAATTTGACTATCCTCACTAATTTCAGAAATGGTAAAGACAGGTTGTATAGTATTCTCATCATCGACCCATTCATTGTCTCCTATTTCTGTAATTGCTCTTGCGGGAGGACACAAATTGAATTTCTTTGTCGAATTACCATTAGAAATGTACATGTCTCCAGATCTACAACTAATAAAAGCATCAGCTGTGGCCAGCCAAGGTCTTCCCAAGATAATTGGATGTCCTCCTAGATTACTTTTGGGAGTCAAAATCATAAAGTCTACTGGATATTCCCAAGAATCTAAGGAGACTGAAATATCTTCTAATACACCATCTGGTTTAATAACCGATCGATCTGCAAGTTGCAATAAAGTAGGTGTAAAAGAAGGTTAGGAAGTTTTAACTGTTCCATAGTCTGTCTACTCATAATGTTGATAGCAGCCCCTAAGTCAATCAATGTGTTTGGAATTTCTATCCCATTTATATGTGTCTTGACAATTGGACTTCCTGGATCTACATATTTCTGCATGGCAATTTTTCCCATCATAATGTCTGCAATCTTTCCTACCAGGTGGATTCTTCTTGTGTCCTTTAGCTTCCTTCCTGGTCTTTTGAAACTCAACTCCTTTATGGTTTTTGCTAGAATAGGAATTTCTCTAATGGCTTGTAGCAATGGAATCTTGATACAAACATTCTTCAATTCATCTAGAAAGTCATAGTTAGGCAACAAGATTTGTTTTTCCACCCCCTTATCAATTTGTAGTCTTTCCGGAAAAGGAGGTGTAGATGAAGATACAAGTTGCTCAACTATAGGAGTTGTGGATGTTAGCTTTTCTTTTTCTTTTTGAATTTTTGAATTTTGAAGAGATTCTTCCTCAAAACCCTTATTGACTTGAAGAGAGTCCTCTTCAGAGGTATCTTGCTCTTGAATGTCTATAGAAGGTTTTTCTAAAACTCTACCAGATCCGAGTTGTACATCGTTGAGAGGAACAATCATATAGGTAGGAAATTGTTGTCCTTCTACCATATAAGTAGTTTGAGGATTCTTATTGTTAGGATTTGGCAATGGCTGAGCTGGAAGTTGATTTTTCTTCTGTTGGTATGGAAGCATGAGTTGAGGATTTGTATTTTGTTGAGAAGGTTGTTGTTGTGGAAATGGTAATGAAATTTGTTGTGGATTTTGGCTTGGAAATTGTAGAGCTTGTTGATTTTGAAAAGATGGAGGATATTGATAAAATTGAGCAAATCTCCCATAAGGATTTTGCATCCCTTGTACCCATGGCTGATATGAATGTTGATGTTGGGGCCAAGATTGTTGCCAAGGAGTCCAATTTGGTGGGGTTTGAAGATTCATAGGGTTATTAAACCCTTGAGATTGTTGTCCCTGCCAAGGTCTCCTTGCGACAAAACAAAGAGATTCTATTGAATTTGGATCTTCTTGAAAAACAGCTTTGAGTCCAGGGATTGAAGGACAATCCTTGATCTCATGATTTTCTGAGCAAATCATACATGTTTCTACAACTTTTGCATCCAAGGGACATTCCCTTAAAGCATGTTTCTTTCTACATTTCGGACAAAAGATGGCTAAAGCATCCATTTCTGCTTTCTGCTTGTTTTGGATTTTAAGGGTGTCTAGTTGTTCACTAAGACCCCCTAAGATATCAGTTTTAAACTCATCAAGCATATTACCAATCTCTGCCCTACTTACTGATCCAGTTGCAGATTTGTTAGCCCTAATAAGAGAAGAATCCCTAGGCCCTTTTCCAATTTTAGATCTTCCCCTTGAGAATTGGATACATAGTTCCGTTATATCATGAAATGGGAGTTGAGAAATGTCTCCTTTACCCATCATGTTTAAAATGTCTATCCATTCATCTCTAATGGCTTTTAATAGGAGGGCTTTCAAGGTTTCATTATCTAAGTTGCTCATCTTTTCTCTTTTCAAGTTGTATTGAAATCTTTCAATTAATTCTTCCAAATTTTCATCTTCTTTTTGCATCATTTTGAATACCTCATCCTTGTGATTGGTGGGCATACAATAGTCCAAGTATCTATCCAAAAATGTTTGTTTCATTTCATTCCAAGTCCCGATAGATTGAGTGGCTAATCCCATGAACCATTTCAAAGCAGATCCCTTCAATGTTGAAGGAAACAGTTTGAGTTTTTGAGAATCTTTCATATAGTCATAAGTTCGGCACACTACTTCAAACTCAAACAGAAATGTTTCAGGATCCTCACTTCGTAATCCATAAAAGTTAGGAAGAACAGATGGTGAGATATTTTTCATTGTTGCATGAGTTTCCTCATCAACTATAGGGAATCCAAGAAAATTGTCCCTATTTCTACCGTTATTTCCTTCACCATTGTTATCTTCATTATCTCCTCCTCCTCTACCTCCACCTCTATTTATTACTTCCTCTACCATGATAGTTTCTTTAGAGTCCTTATAGTCCTCTAGTTCTTCTACCAAGGAAGGATGAGAGAAATTTTCTTTGTTTTCTAAGTGGGTTTTAGTAGGTGGTATAGGAGAATCCTCTAATTCAGCTGTTCCTTGACTTCCAAAAATCTTAAGGCTAGGGGTAGATGGTCGTGAATCCGGTCTATGCCTTGAAGAAGATGGAGTTGTGAAAATCGAACTCTTGGCTTTAGCTATAAACCTTCCCCTAGAATCTCTTGCTCTATGCATGTCATTTTTTATTCTTTTTTTAAAAAGTTGGGCTAATAATTCTCTTTCTGATCTTCCAGATCACACTAGGTGCAAAAAGAGAGCATACTTAAGAAATTACTAAACCAATAACTCCCTTTTCTGATCCTCCAGATCACACTAGGTGCAAGAGGAGAGCATACTTCAAGAAGTTATCAAGTTTTTCCTTCTTTTATGATTTTATGTTTTTTTTTTTTAAGAAATTGGCTACCTAGTTACACTTCCCCGGCAACGGCGCCAAAATGTTTGGTCAATTTAGTGTGTCCTAAATTGCCGCATTTAATTGTCAATCCGGGAATCGTAAGCTGATGAAGTGCGGCGCACTATATGTGCAAGATAACCTCTTTCTTAACTTTTTGTCGTTTGTGGTCTTTCTAAGGTAAAATGGAAATTCTAAAGTGAAAAACAAGCTTGGTTATATTTATTCAAGGAAGTGATATCCCCTATAATTATTTACCAATCTCGAAACTTTAAAAGCAAATTGAAATTACAATGACAAAAGAAAGTAAAAGTGTACTGCTGAAATGAAAAGTGCTGCTAATCTAATGAATCAAAACAAGAAACTAGTGAACATGAAAACTAAACTATTCTTGCTGCCAACCGAACACAAAAGAAACTACGCTTATGGAAATTCAAAATTGCAATGAAATAAATCTAAATCAGATTACATCAATTCATTTTCTGACCCTTCATCATTAGACCAGCTATGACTTGCGGAAGTAATCATAAACAACTTGTGTAACTGATTATTTAATTTGCAGAAAATAAACTAATACTAAACCATACACACATAATTCAATCCCTCACCATCAGTCCAGCTGTGGCTTTCGGAGGCAACTGAAGATCTCATACATGATTTAATATATCTAAATTTGCAGAAAAGGAACTAATACTAAACTACACATTTCATCATGCAGCCCCTCACCATCAGTCCAGCTGTGGCTTTCGGAGGTAACTGAAGATGCTATGAGCAGCTTAATATATATAATTTTGCAGAAAGGAAACTAATACTAAAATACACATTTCATCATGCAGCCCCTCACCATCAGTCCAGCTGTGGCTTTCGGAGGTAACTGAAGACGCTATGAGCAGCTTAATATATCTAATTTTGCAGAAAGGAAACTAATACTAAACTACACATTTCATCATGTAGCCCCTCACCATCAGTCCAGCTGTGGCTTTCGGAGGTAACCGAAGACACTATGAGTAGCTTAATATATTTAAATTTAACTACTGAATCAGATAAACAAAACTGAAATGAACAAAGCAAGACTGAAGTTAAACAAATGCTATGAAAAGTAAACTAGCAGCAGAATAATGTCAGTCTCATATCATTAGCTAAAATACTATGAAAATGCCCCGGGCTGTCTACCTAAAACCTGCACAAGAAAACTGATCAGTGATTTAACAATCATAAAAACATGAAAGACAAGAATGCAATGGAAATTATAGAAATGTATGAACAAAAATGAAGAAACTATGAAATATGAACATGTAATGGATTATGATACAATGACTTTTAAAAGAAATGAAATGAAATATATATACATTAATACACAGAACCTCGGCTGAGCAGGGGCCCTCTACACAGCTCTGGTACGATCCTCAACACGAATTAAATTGAAAACATAGTCTTTTCACATTAAGAAGCAGTTCATTACAGACTGGTAGTATTACGGCTCAAGGCAGCGTAATCACTACATAACAGAGTACGCACATCAACTATCAATTAACAACTCAACCGCTATGATCAACTAACAACTATCAACTAACTCTACGTGTGTATGCAAACGCTCTATATAAAGCAATAAATTGTAACTGTTTCCTGAAGTTTATGATAGCAGCCAGCACGTAGACCACTAAGGCCACGGATATAGGAGTATGGCCATGTTGGAAAACGGATCTATGGAAGGTGGGCGCTTGAATTCAACTCCAGAACTTTGCACAGATGTCAATTAACCTCCGCAAGCTTAGAAACGGCCGTATGGATGTTTATATGCCACGAAACAAAGTCCAGCCGACATAGAACTCCATAGTTGACTTCCACGTGGATGGCTTTGACCGCGGCTTTCTTTGACAAATTTACTTGAACCAATATGAAAAAGTGTATGGAAAAGAGGCAAATTCGGGACTCAACAAGCTGTATGGGCACTCTGTCTTTTATGGGAAAACATTCTGCTGGTGTGCAAACCCTGATATACATAAATTTCTACGTGTTGTACCCTCTGCATGCTCCATGATGTCTTCGAACTGGTACCTTTGTCCTTTAAACACCGGATTAAGGCTCAAAATCTTCTATTACGTGCCTTGGGCCCTTTGCTACTCCCGTACTTTCTTAGTCGGTGAAAAATGCGCCCTTAATGGCTCTGGGGGGGTCTCATAGAATTCAAACCTTGTTCTTTTAATGCAAGTCCTGTCATGGCTCCTTCCCAAGCCCTTTCTTCATAATTCCAGCTCCTAAAAATGGTCTTTTCCCGTGTTCTGGCCGCTGTAATACAGACTGTGAAATCATGGCGGCTTATGGCCGCTCGAAACCTTGAAAAACACGAAAACCTATTAAGAAAAACACGTATGGAGGTGGTGGATGCAACGGGGATGGCAAGACTGACTATGCAGACTGGTGAGGTGGCGAAAAATGTTGTGGAAGACTTGTAGTGTGGTGGAAACAGTGGGGACTACAGTTGGAAGGTGGCGTGGATGGAAAATTAAATGAAAAAATTTCGAAATCGACCTTTGAATGGAATATATAAAAGGATGGCCAGCCATGTGACAAAAATACGTGGATAGATGACGCGGGGGGACGGGGTTACGACGGGATTGAGAATAAATCTGGGCCGTCCGATCTCTGGAGGATATCGACAGTGGACAACATGTCGGAGGGCGATGGATAGTGGGCCAGGGGTACAGATGACTCTGATTAACCCGCGCGCAACTTCGCGGAGCGACAACCGTTGGATGGGCGATTGCATATCTGACGGCGCACAACGATATCGCGCTGCGACAAATGCCAAACGATAACGCGTGATGAGATGGTGGTTTTCAAACAGTTTCACTGCCACGCGTCGTTTGATGAGTGGAATCGCTGCGAAAATGGAAATACTGCCCACCTCCGAAAGACGGTGCGATAGAAACCAGATGGTTTTGAACAATGTTGGCACGGTTGCGAGGACTCGCGATGACCGTCCGATCGGTGCAGATTGACAGTTCAAAATTCGCCCAATACATATCTGTGTTAAGTGCTCTTGTGGGCTGGCTAGTGGTTATAGCACCAAGCTACATAGGTAAATATGGTTCTGGGGCTGGCCGAAGGGGGCTAAGACCATTATAGGGTAGAAAATGGATTTGTGGCCCATTTTAAGTGCATTTTCAGGCCAATGAAGGGTAACGATAGGGGAAATAAGGGGAAATACAACTACACCAGGGGTGTGTGCATGGTTTAGGGCGGATTTTGGGGAGGTTTTAGAAGGATTAGGGGAGGGAATTTGGGGTAAAAGGAGAACTTCGAAAAAGGGAAAAAGGGATGAAATGGACAATTCTGCAGGGGTACCAAGGGCAAATGAAGGCCTTTAGGAGTACAATTTTTTATCATCAGTGAGGCTTATTTACTCAATAATAGCAAAGGGGAATAGTAAAAGGGCAGGGAACATGAAAAGGCTTCAAGGATGATATGCTTTCAAGGGAAATGCATTCCTTGAAGGCTCATAAAACTAATTAGCCCCCTTGCTTGCTTGTCAAGGAATTTATAAGGGGCTAACAACATGCATAACACAATGTGACACATATTGGCACTTGGCACGTGTTGGCGCTTGGAAAGTCTTAGCATGTATGGAATACGTTGACATACCTTGGTATAATTTGGCATGGTTTAATATTAAATTTATTTGAGATCAACTGTTGGAAATTACATGAGAAGCAACAAAGGAAGACTTGGCACTTATAATGCACTAATACTTTGAACTTAGCATCTATTAGCACCTAGTTTTGGTGTGCCTAGCATGCCCCTATTGGAAAAGGTAAATTGATGACTTATTAACCCTCTTATGTGTTCATTTCCTTGTAGTTTAACTTGTTTCTCCCTTTTTTTGCCTTGAAAATCCCTGGCATGCATTAACACACCCTTGCACATCTTGGCATGCCTTATCACTTGGCACATCTTAGCATGTTTGACATGCCTTCGGACTATCTGACACATATTAGCATTCCCTAGCATGCCTTGGCACTCATGTCCTCAAAGTTATCCTCTACATGTTTTCACGACTTGGGAGCCTAATCAATTCCTTGGCTACTACAGTTCATGTGACAATATTGGCTTGCTTCAATTGCAACAACTTGACCAATTGCACCTACTACAAGTCGATTGTGCCAGCTTGTTCACCTAAAAATTAAATATAACTCATCTTATGCCACTCATTTCCAAGCTCAACTTGTCCCACTTGACTAGTTACCAAGAAAAGGATCACATGATCTAGCCATGGCCATAAAAAAACTAAGCAACATAGCTTACATAGGAAATATTTCACATGTATGTTCAGTTCATATAAACAACGGAACATTAACTGAGAGTTTGCAAGAACCACAAGATACAAAAGGCATACAAGATATAAGCTGACACAAGTCGAGTGCCCCAAAACTTATACACAACAATGTAAAATATTAAATTATCTAGAATATTTTAAAACATGAGCATGTAGCCAAAGTGTGCCACATCTCATATAAAAAAAAGTAGCCAAAGGCAAAACAATGTTGTGCCTAGCACAAAGTGATCTCCCTTTGTCAAAAACTACTATGTTGAGCCATGTATAACAACCATAGGCTTGCCTCCTGTAAATCATATTATGAACTTCTCCTAATACACTTCGTCCTTAGCACACTTGAATTCGCTGACACTCCCTATCACACACTCTTATTCGTTCCTTTCCATGAATTTTGACCTAGTTATCCCTTGATATGCCACGACACTCCCTAACACTCTTCAACATACATTGACATTATCCTACATGTGTTAAAATGCCTTTTCATTCCTAATGTGCATGCCCTGACCCTATCATGCCCTCGCAACTACTATTACTTAATTTGCAACTGGGAACCCAACCAAACCCTCGCTTGACTACAAGAGCTTGACCAAGTTATGGTTACTACAACTAGACTATGTTGTTGAATTGTGTAGATTGAGAGGTACTCCACAAGCCTAGTGATATGGGTTTGTGTGAGTTTGGTCACAAAATGATTTGTGGGAAAAGAAGCCAAGAAATGGGATTTTGGACCCAATATGGGGTTTAAAATCTAAAAGAAAATTAAAAAGTAAAAATAATATTTCCTAAGGTCTAAGTGGATAAAACCCGTAAGTTATAGAGGGTTCCTAAGAGTTCTAGGAAAAACTATTTAAGGGGGCCTTGGGATGAAGGAAATTACATCAAGTGAGAATGAGTTCATTTGATCAAGGTGGTGAAGAGAGATGTATTCCTAAAGTAGGTCAAGTAATAGGGTCGAGTAAGGGTTGCTAAAGGGAGGCCATGACCATCCTCCAAGAGCAAGATCATCATGTGAGGGTTCACAAGAATGTTGCATACCTGAATGGTCGGTTCGAACTAGAAGTAGGATGGCATATTGTTGGTTCTCTTATGAAAGATCGAGCTTAAGAGAGGTTTCTCATGAGAATATTGGCATGTGATTTCAATGGTGTCTTTGTGTGAAGGCCGCATCAAGTTCTGAAATGTTGAAATTTGCAACAACAAACATTGAAATTGGAAACCAAAAAGGAAAAAAAAAAATGCACCCACACTGGTGAGGAATTTTGATGCACCAAGAGTGAGGAATGTGGGGCATATTATTTATTTTTCCCTTAAATCAATTGGACAATAAATTTTAATTTCATCTCATAACAACTTGTGTCAATTAACTAAGTCATGATGATTGATTTAGCTCAAGAAATTTGAGTTAAGGGTCTAAGATGAGGCATGTAGAGGTATTAATCTAATATTTTTGGAGTCCGGTTGCAGTTAATGCATTAGTGGGGTGTAAGTGTGAATTAGTTAATTCATTTAAATGAGTTAAAATCAGTTTAAATAGTTCTAACTATGTGATGAGCTAGTGAGAGGTCAGCTAGTGAATTCAACTAGGTTAATTCACAATGAGTGATCAATAAGATAACTAATAATTCACTATTAATAGTTGCATGCATGTCAGTTGCAAGGAAGACCCAATTGAGACAAAGGTTAAAGGGAACATAACTATCAGTTGTATTTATACAAAATTTCTCATGTGCAATTATAAAGTCATTGGGATGCCATGATGGATTGCACAATCAAGGAAGACTAATTTTCCTAATTAACAGGGAGATAATTCCCTAGGGATTTCATCAGTAAGGAAGGCTAAAGGAAGGTTGAAGAAAGGCTAAGAATTGGCTAAGTACTAGACCGAGTTTTCCTAGATCAACGAGAGACAATTGGCAGAATGTTGGAGAATCTCATGAGAGATTAAGCATTGTATTGTTTCATGATTCCTTGACTTAATACACAATAGCGATAGAGCGGTTTTGAGTAGTTTCTTTCCCCAAATACATCTTGTGTTGTACAATTGATAATTTATTTCTCTTACTTATATGTGATTGTGCGACCATGTTTTGTTTCGAAAAATTGTAGGAAGGATTCAATATCTTGTTTTAGTACATTACAAGATCAGATTGAATCTCGTTGGTTATATTTTCTACATGGTGTCAGAGAAGGAATTTTTTGGGCAACGAATTTGCAGAGAACATCTGAAGATTTTGGTGTAAAATTTAAAAAAAAAATAGCATATTTGGATTCCTTGCGAAAAACTACCCAAATGGAAAATAAATTCGGAGCTTGGATGAGGGAGATATCGTCGATTTAAAATAAACTCTTTTTTAGAAACTTTTATAATGGCGGGACAATTACAATGTGCACGAGTCAAGAACCTAGATGCACTTGAGGTAACATATGCATGCAAAGCTTTGAGGAGAAAAGTAGAGGTTAGAGACTTGCTTGTTGAGAGGGAGTACAAATTAACTCTCAACATGTAGCCTTAGAAGCATTCTCAGAAGGTTGTGGAGCAACCACAATTGGAGAAGAAGAGAGGAGACCGAGTGGAAGCATCCACTCAAGTAGAGACCTCCATGAGGGGGAAATTTCGATCTAGATGGGCAGAGGGAGCACATGCAGCCATACCTCTAGGTGAAAGATGGGGTGATGTGTAGACATAATCCCAAGATAAGAAATTTGGGTAGGTTCCATTGAGATGGTGTGTCTCATGGATCGAACTTAGCTACGAGGAGTCCATAGTACAATAGTAGTAGGAAGGATCAGTTAGATTGATGCAGTCAAATGTTAGGAAGACATAAATCAGAGTGACAGATGTCAGATACTGGAGCGCAAATCAGAGTTGGCAACAATGCAAAGGGCACAGATGCAAATGTCAACAGCAGCGCAGAGAGTCTAGTAGATAGGTGCAATAGCTAGTAGTAGTCAGAAGACTCTAATGACAAATGCATTATATTGATTCAGTTGTTCGGAGGATATTCAGTTTCAGGATTTGCAAGTGAAAACAAAACTAGATAAGTTTTGCACACATAATTCCAAATGTACCAGATCAGGATAGATTGAATTCCTTTCTTGCTGAGAGGGGGTGTTGAAATTTGCAACAAGAAACAGTGAAATTGGAAACCATAAAGGACAAAAAAAAATGCACCTACACTGGTGAGGAATTTTGATGTACCAAGAGTGATGAATGTGAGGCGTCTAATTTGTTTTTCCCTTAAATAAATTGTAATTTCATCTCATAACAACTTGGGTCAGTTAACTAAGTCATGATGACTGAGTTGGCTTAAAAAATTGGAGTTGAGGTGATCAAGGTTGATATTGGTGGCCACCTGCCTATTCAACTTGGGCCCTCGCCATTGTCTCTTTCATTTTTTCAATTTCCTTAATTATAGCATAGTTTACTATTTTTGTCATTTTTTTGGGTCCTAAACTTTCGGAGCAGTTTTAAGGCCCCAAATGATGTTTTTTAGGCATGAAAGGTTTGGTTATTTCATAGAAATAATATTAGTATTTGTAGTCCTCAGAGAGATATTTCTAATGAGGTATCATGTGCGTCAAACAAAGACCATATTACCAAGTTACGACCCCGGGAAATTGGTTGCCCAACTATCCCAATGGGGCCCATAAACTGTTGGTGTTACATATCCTCGGGTTAGGGTTTTCTCTTATTTTTCAATAATAAAAATGCCCTTGAGCCTTATTGTAACACAGTTCATAGGCATGTAGCCACCACATCTCTTCTCAGAGATAAGCTACCATCGCTTGAGCTAGTTTGCTTTCCATTCTGTCTGTAAGCATTTTCAGTATTTGGTATTAATGAAATGTAGTGTTATTCCTACTGCATCTCTGTGTTTATGTTTATTTCAGTATTTTATTGCAAACTTGCATATTTCTAGATCATGAGGGTCTAAGATTAGGCATGTAGAGGGATTCTAATATTTTGGGGATCCAGTTGCAGTTGATGCATTACTGGGGTGTAGGTGTGAATTAGTTAACTCAACTAATTGAGTTAAAACCAGATTAACTAGTTCTAACTAAGTGATGATCTAGTGAGAGGTCCAGTAAATTAAATTAGATTTAATTCACAATGAGTGATCAATCAGATAACTGATAATTCTCTATTAATAGTTGCATGCATGTCAGTTCCGAGGAAGACACAGTTGAGATAGAGGTTAAAGGGGAAATAACTATTAGTTGTATTTATACAAAATTTCCCATGCGAAATTATAAAGTCATTGGGATGCCATGATGGATTGCGCAATCAAGGAAGGTTGACTTTCCTAATTAAAAGGGAGCTAATTCCCTAGGAATTGCGTGAGCAAGGCAGGCTGAAGGAAGGTTGATAATTGGCTAAGTACTAGACCGATTTTGCCTAGATTAGTAAGAGACAATTGGCAGAGTGCTGGAGAATCTCATGAGAGATTAAGCATTGTATTGTTTCATGATTCCTTGACTTAATACACAATAGAGATAGAGGGGTTTTGAGCAGTTACTTTCCCCAGATACAACTTGTGTTGTGTGATTGATGATTTCTTTCTCTTACTTATGAGTAGTTACTTTCCCCAGATACATATTGTGTTGTGCGATTGATGATTTCTTTCTCTTACTTATATGTGATTGTGCGATCATGTTTTGTTTCCGCAAATTGTAAGAAGGATACAACATCTTGTTTTAGTACATTACAAGATCAGATTGAATCCTGTTGGTTAGATTTTCTACATGAAATAGAAGAGAGGGTTGATACGATATTTTCTTGTGGTGGTTAGTAGACCTCTAGGTCTGTGATAAAGGCCAACATAAATGGAGTAGGGCTTGCACTATAATTTAGAGTCAGAACATAAGTAGATGCAGGCATAATATTGATTGAGGTAACCCTAGTTTGAGGGTAGACATTGAGATCTGAAGTTCATGTCAAGATTCAGTCAAATAAATGGCCAGAATCTATGGATCCATATGAGCTAGGTCAAGTCTCTTATGGAGGCAAGAGTCGTGGTTTTTTCTATGGGTGGATAGGGTTTGTTCTACAAAAATTAGAAGTACATAAGTATAGTGCCCTAGTTAGGACAATTTCTTATCATGTTTAGTTCATAAGGTAAGCCCTTAAGACTATGAAAATTTTGTGTATAAGAAAAGCAGTTGTGACCCTTAGAGAGAGGTTTATTTTTTCAATATAAACCATAGATCTGGAAGATGGTTTGAAGATTCAGTATGTGTGGAAATAGAATATCCAAAGGAGGGTGGAACCTGAGCAGAAGATTGAGCATAAAGAAGAAATGTGCCATATGAAGAATGGATTTACATGCACAGGAGTTGATTGTGGTGGACTATCCATAGATTTTTAGACAGATATTTGAAGGAACCTATAAAAAATTAGTCAATGAACTGTTAGTGGATGATTTTTTACCCTATTTTAGTCATCTACAGATTGTTAGAAGTATGATAAGAGGAGTAGTTGAGATTTGTTCATAGATTGGACAACAAAGATCAAATTGTCGATACACAAAAATAATGATTTCGAGAGGACTCAAACCATCATTAGGTGGAAGATTTGAAGAGTCCTAGATGAACATAATATTGTGAGTCCTAGATCAGTAAAAATAATTGGATGTGGTTGGGAAGATTGATGGTAGTCCAAGTATAGTTGGAGGGTTGTTAAGTGACTATCATAGAAGAGCCCTAACTCTTGTACTTGTTGAAGATTGCAACAAGAAATAGTGAAGGAGGCATCCTGAAACATCTTTCCTGATCCTAGTTGGAAAGTAATCACCTAAACTAGGTGGGGCCCACACAGGTGATTTTTGTCGCAAAGTCTATTTTTAGACTATGTCTATTTTTAGACATATGGATCATGGTCTATGAGTTGCAGGATGCTATTTATGGATGATTGGTCGAGTTGGTAAAAATATATGGACCTCTATTTTTAGACATTGGGCGGATTCTATTTTTAGACTGCCGGGCTAAAAATAGAACAGTCAAATATTATTAACCCTTAATAATATTTAGACTATAAACATTATCTTTTCCTCTTGGAACACTTCAGTTTGATGCTTGGATGTGGCACATGCAGCTGACAGAAGGAAATACGCTTTTCCTAAGGGTTAGTTGAGCTATTGCATGGTTGACTTCGGTTAGAACTCATGTGGCAGAGTTTGGTGGAGTTGATGAGACAGTTGGTGGAGTTGTGTTCGGTTTAACTTAGTTGAACTAGTTGTATTTAGTCTAACTGACAAATACACTAGTGATGAGTGGTTTGAATTAATTATTAATTAATTCACTAATTATTAACTCATAAATCAACTAAAGAACACATCAGTTAACTGCAATGCATGGACAGTTCAGTGGATACCAGTGTTAGAGGTGGGTGAAAGGGTGAGTGTGACTATCAATTGTGACTATACCTGTGCATGAGATTTGCACACACATTGATTGAGATTTCCAATGAGGATTGCGCAGTACAAGCCAAGGGGATTCGAACTTGGATCTAATTCATTCTCATCTTGGATTGCGCAGTAGAGGCAGGCAAGCAATGGAGGAGATTTGAACCTGTGACTTGTTCAGATCTGAGCTAGTTTGTGTGTAACTATTGGAGATAGTACTGAGTACTTGTGAGGAGTATTGTACTATGATTGTTACATGATTCTCTATCATTATAATATACAGATAGTTGGCGGTTTTCAGCTATTTCTTTCCCCATTACATACTGTGTTTATGTGTGCTTGACTATTGTGTTTATGTGCGCATGCGACTGTTTCTATTTCCGCATATTGATGATCAATTGTAGAAGAGGTTATGTATTATGCATGAAGCTCAAATAGTGTGTAATCAGGATAATCTCAGTGAATAATTCAGAAAATTATTCAAATTTCTATAGTACTTGTGAAGGAAAACAAGATTGGTAGAAAGGTAGGTGTATAGGGCCTCGGGATGTGCAGACTTTGAAGGACTAAATTAGTAGTCAAGTGGGCCAACCAACTAGCCCTAGTTCACTATATTGTAGAGGATTAATTCAATGAGAAGAAGGGCAACCTCCATAGCCATAGACTTCTCATCTTGGAGCCATATTATGGAAAGGGTGGCATACCAAAGATTTGTTCACAAATGGAGTTCCGAAAAACTTGTTACAACTCAAACTAGTAGTGGACCTAAAAGGGGCTCCTAAGAGGGAAACTTCTAGGACAATGGAAACGGTGGAGGCTTATCCCATTATCACCACTGTTAAGGCTCCTTGCTCTTCACAGAATTTCACCGATGGGAGGAGTCCCAGTAGTTTAGGAAGTCACTTGTAGAGTATAGGTTAATGAATAGGTGGGAAGTGACCCTAGAAACCCTTTCCCTAAGATAGAATAAAGAGTGGGACATGCTTGCCTTTTAAGCAAGGGACTTGATCTTCTAGGGAGAGAGTATGGGGATTGAAGGTTTTAGGGAGAAGAATAAGACTTATGAAGGAGGTTATCAATCCTTAAAATCCTTTGGGAAATTGGATTCCCAAATGGTCCTTGATGAAAGTGTTGAGATTGCAACAAGATGATGAGCTTAGTGGAAAGGAGTCGCCTTCACTTAGTGGGCCCGCAGGCTATTTATGGCGCAAAGTCTATTTTTAGACATATGGATCATGTTCTATTAGTTGCAGGATGCTATTTTTGGATGGTTGGTCAAGTTGGGAAAAATAGATGGACTTCTATTTTTATACATACTGGGCGGAATCTATTTTTAGATTGCCAGTATAAAAATAGATATGTCGAATATTATTAGCTCTTAATAATATTTGGACTATAAACATTATATTATTCTCTTGGAGCACTTCAGTTAAGTGCACATACGTGACACAGGAGATGATATAAGGAATTACGCTATTCCTAAGGGTTAAGTGGAGCTATTTCATGGATACTTCAGTTAGAACTCATGTGACAAAGTTTGGTGGAGTTGATTGAGGAAGTTAGTGTTGTATTCAGTTTAACTAATCTAAACATAGTTGAGCTATTTGTATTCAGTTTAACTAATTGATACAATTAGTGAGAGTGGTGTGAATTAATTATTAATTAATTCACTAATTATAAACTCATTAATCAACTAAAGAATGCATCAGTTAACTTCGGTGCATGGACAGTTTCAGTGGAGACCAGTGCAGAAATAGGTGAAAGAGCAGGTTAACTATCAGTTGTGACTATACTGTTGCTATTTGAAACACACAGATAGGTGGAGAAGCCCATGAGGATTGCGCAGTACAAGCCAGGTGGTTTATCTATTTAATGAAGCCATCCCATAGCATTGAAAACGCAATAGAGGCTAGCTATCAAGTGGCAAAAGATTGGAGCATGTGTTTTGCTAGATCTAGCTTGATAGTGTGTAGCAATTGAGGGTGTGCATGAGAACTTGTGAGGAGCTTTTGTACTATGATTGTTACATGATCTCCATGAAATATAATATACAGATAGTTGGGGTTTTCAGCTTTAAGCTTTCCCATTAAATACTGTGTTCATATGTGTGATTGTTTGTGGTTTTAATGTATGCATGCAATTGATTTTATTTTCGCATGTGATGATCAATGGTAGAAGAGATTCTGTATTGTGCATGAAGCTAAAATAGTGTGTGATCAGGAGAATCTCGGTGAATAATATATCAATTATTCAAATTTCTACATGGTATCAGAGCGATGTTGATCATTGGAGCAATTGCAAAACATTGAAGCGGTTGAGTTTTGTGTTGGTGGAATTTGAATTTGCAGCAATGTTTTCTTGGTGTCGAAGTTAAGATGTCTTTCAACGGATTGCGATTGGAGTATGCCCTTGAGGGCAGCTCAAATTATATTACATGGAAGGACAGGATGGAGGCAGTGCTGGATGACAATGGGTTGAAGGAGTTCATAGATGCAGAAATTCAAAAGCCTACTTCTAGTGATGCTGCCGTACTTGACGCATGGAAAAAGAAGACAGCAAAGTGTCGAAGGATTTTTTTGGAAGGTGTGAAGGATCACATAGTGTCTAGCCTTCATGGTAAGGCTTCTCCATTCTTGATGTGGAAAGATTTGACAGATTTATTTCAAAGAAAGAGCGAACAGAGGAAGTTGGCGCTCAAGGATAAACTCAGGAACATAAAAATGGAGAAAGGCGACAGTATGCCCAAGTACCTCACGAAGTTCATCCAATGTAGGGATGAGCTGGGAAGTGTGGGGGTGACTGTTGATGATGAGGACTTGGTGAGCTTGGCTCTCCTAGGGCTTTCGAAGAGTTGGCACTCCTATCAGGACTCTGTCAATGGTCGGGAGAAATTGCTAGGATGGGAGCGACTTTGGTCAGATCTTGTGAAAGAGAAGATAAGGCGGAGTACCAGGGACAGATCTTCATCAAAGAACTATGATGAAGAGAATTTCACTTTGGCTACCAAAGAAAATAAGGGGAAGAGCAAGAAATATTCTCATTCCGGTGTGAAAGGCAAGAAGCAGGACATGTCCAAGGTGAAGTGCTTTCACTGTCACCAACACAGACATTACGCCACTAATTGTCCACAGAAGAAGAAAAATAAGAATGATGTTGGGACTGCAGCTGGAGAGGCCTTAGCCTCGCAGTTTGAGCTGGATTTTTCGCTGATCGCATGCTTGGTATAAATTATGATGGGATCAGTGTGGTTTCTTGACAGTGGTGCATCTTTTCACATGTCAGGAGATGAAGATTTGTTTACTGATCTGGATGAGAAAGATCTTGGAGTGCACATCGAGATGGGCGACGATGGTAGATATAGCGCGACCGGTATTGGTACCATTTCCTTTGAGAGGGATTCTGGTAAACCCTTCATATTGAAGGAAGTGATGCATGTTCCAAGATTGAAGAAGAATCTTATCTCTGTGGCGATGTTAGAAGACAAGGGATATGATGTTGTCTTTAGCAAGGGAAAGGCTTTCCTGCGCAGTAAGGCAACTGGTGAGACCTGGAGGATAGGGGTTCGAGTTAAGAACCTTTATCAATTGCAGGTAGATGGCTATGCAGCAATGGCAGGCAAGGTAGAAGGAGTGGTGAGCTGGGATGATGGCGAGTTGTGGCACCGGAGATTGGGCCACCTTCACCATGGAGCTTTGAAGATACTGCAACAGATTTCTACTGGGCTTTCTAAAGGCACTATTGCGCAGTCAGATTAGTGCAAGGGGTGTACCTTGGGAAAATTTGTGAAAGCCACCTTTCACGAGAAGGATATTCACGCCATGAAGATCCTTGAGAGAATTCACACAGACGTGTGTGGACCTTTCTCAGTAGCTTCGACAACAAGCCACAGGTATTATTTGATATTTGTTGATGATTTTTCTCGTAAGTGCTGGATCTTCTTCATGCAGAAGAAGAGCGAGACATACTATGAGTTCAAGGCACTGGTTGAGAAAGAATCCGGGAAGCAGGTGAAGGCTTTAAGGAGCGACAATGGTGGTGAATTCATCTCTGGAGAATTCAAGGACTTTTGCAGCGAAGAAGGAATTCGAAGAGAGCTCATAGGACCTCATAACCCACAACAGAATGGGGTTGCTGAGCAGAAGAACAGAACGATCGTGGGTGCTGCACGGGAAATGTTGCATGATCAGGGCCTACCCATACACTTGTGGGCTGAGGCATGAAATACTGTAGTATATGTGCAGAACCATTGTCCTCATAGGATACTTGGCATGAGTACAACCGAGGAGGCATTTTCTGGTAAGAGGCTTGATATTTCCCATTTGAGGATTTTTGGTTCACCTGTTTACATTCATGTGACGAAGGATGCCAGGAAGAAGCTGGAGCCGACTGCAGAGGCTGGGATATTTGTGGGGTACACTGATACACCCCACAACTATCGTGTGTATTTTCCAGACAGTCGCAAGACTATTGTGCGACGGGATATCAAATTTAAGGAGGAGAAAGCCATGAAGTGTTCGCTTGAGAGGGAGCCACACTTGCATGTAGGTGAGCAGCTATTAGTTCCTAAGGATGAGCTTCAGGATGTGGATCAGCCACAAGAAGAGGTTCATGGAGTGGAAGAGACCACTCAGGCAGCGCCAACCATCAGAGGGTAGAAGCGCGCTACAGAAGCTGAGCGACTGGCTTAAGATGAAGAGAAGGTTGTAGGAGCACCTACATCACAGCGCAGAAAAAGACAAACACCTGACTAGTATACTGGATACATGGCTCTTATGAGCAAGTGTATCATGACAGAGCCATCCTCTTTCTAGGAAGCTATGGAGGACCCCGCATGGGTAGATGCCATGGTGGAAGAGTATGATTCGATTGTCAGAAACAGTGCATGGGAGATTGTCCCAAGACCGGAGGGGAAATCAGTGGTGGGTTCGAGATGGATCTACAAAGTGAAGCAGGCAGCTGACAGGAGTGTGGAGAAGTACAAGGCAAGATTTGTTTCCCGAGGCTTTTCACAGATTGAGGGGATCGATTATGAAGAGACCTTTGCACCTGTCGCAAGGTATTCTTCCATACGGACGATTCTTGCTCTCTCAGCGCAGATGGGGTGGCACATTCATCAGATGGATGTGAAGACTGTGTTCCTCAACGGAGTCATTGAGGAGGAGGTGTACATAGAGCAGCCTGAAGGTTTTGATATCTTCAGCAGCGAGTCGCATGTGTGCAGGCTCAAGAGAGAGCTGTATGGGTTGAAACAAGCACCTCATGCTTGGTACACATGGATAGATAGTTATTTCACCGGACTTGGATTCTCCAAGAGTGAGGTGGATCCTAACCTATACCAGATTGTGGTGGAGGGTAAGTTGCTGATCATTGTACTTTATGTAGATGATTTGATTTTGACAGGTGATGAACTGTTGATACACTCATGCAAGGATGATCTTGCAAAGGAGTTTGAGATGAAGGACTTGGGCCTCCTTCATTATTTCGTGGGATTGGAAATTTGGCAGCACAATGGTGGACTGTTTTTTTCTCAAGGCAAGTATGCCCAGGAGATACTGGAGAAGTTCAACATGCATGGCTGCAAGCCTGTTGATACTCCTCTTCCTAGTGGATGGAGGAAGGAGGATGCTACTTCGGCGGAGGTAGTAGATGCCACTGTTTATCGATAGTTGGTGGGGTCACTTATGTATCTGGTCAATACACGACCTGACATATGCTATGCTATTAACCAGCTTTCACAAGCTATGGTTAAGCCTACCAAGCTCTTCTGGAAGGCAGGCAAGAATGTATTGAGATATCTCAGAGGCACATTAGGATATGGATTATGGTACAGACAGTCGGATGAGGTGAAGCTGTGTGGCTTCACGGATGCAGATTGGGCAGGGAGTCCAACGGATAGAAAGAGCACATCTGGAGGGATTTTCAGTATCGGGTCGATAGCATTTTATTGGTATAGCAGGAAGCAGAGATCCGTGGCACTCAGTTTAGCAGAGGCCGAGTGTATGGCAGCGAGTTTGGCTGCATGCGAGGCTATATGGATGAGGAAGATCCTGGTCAGGTTGTTCGGTTCACACTTGGATCCTACTGTGATTTATTGTGATAATCAGAGTTGCATTAAAATCTCGGTTAATCTGGTATTCATGATAGATATAAACACATTGACATCTGGTATCATCATATCAGAGATTGTCTGCAGCGGAAGATCATGTTACTTTCATACATTCCTACGGAGGATCAGGATGCTGACATCTTGATGAAGGTGCTCACCAGGAGCAAATTCGAATACCACAGGGGCAAGATAGGGGTTGCAGATAATCCTTATCTTATTGAGAGGGAGTGTTGAGATTGCAATAATATGGTGAGCTTAGAGGAAAGGAGTCGCCTTCACTAATTGGGCCCGCAGGCTATTTTTGGCGCAAAGTCTATTTTAGACTATGTCTATTTTTAGACATATGGATCATGTTCTATGAGTTGCACGATGCTATTTATGGATGGTTGGTCAAGTCGGGAAAAATAGATGGACTTCTATTTTTAGACATACTGGGGAATCTATTTTTAGATTGCCAGTCTAAAAATAGATATGTCGAATATTATTAGCTCTTAATAATATTTGGACTATAAACGTTATCTTATTCTCTTGGAGCACTTCAGTTAAGTGCACAGATGTGGCACAGGAGCTGACAGAAGGAATTACACTATTCCTAAGGGTTAAGTGGAGCTATTTCATGGATACTTCAGTTAGAACTCATGTGACAGAGTTTGGTGGAGTTGATTGAGGAAGTTAGTGGAGTTGTATTCAGTTTAACTAATATAAACATAGTTGAGCTATTTGTATTCAGTTTAACTAATTGATACAATTAGTAAGAGTGGTTTGAATTAATTATTAATTAATTCACTAATTATAAACTCATTAATCAACTAAATAATGCATGAGTTAACTTTAGTGCATGGACAGTTTCAGTGGAGACCAGTGCAGAAATAGGTGAAAGAGAAAGTTAACTATCAGTTGTGACTATACAGTTGCTATTTGCAACACATAGATAGGTGGAGAAGCCCATGAGGATTGCACAGTACAATCCAGGTGGTTTATCTATTTAATGAAGCCATCCCATATCATTGAAAACGCAATAGAGGCTGGCTATCAAGTGGCAAAATATTAGAGCATGTGTTTGCTAGATCTAGCTTGATAGTGTGTAGCAATTGAGGGTGTGCATGAGAGCTTGTGAGGAGATTTTGCACTATGATTGTTACATGATCTCCATGAAATATAATATACAAATAGTTGGGGTTTTCAACTTTAAGCTTTCCCATTAAATACCATGTTCATATGTGTGATTTTTTGTGGTTTTAATGTATGCATGCAATTGATTTTATTTCCGCATGTGATGATCAATGGTAGAAGAGATTTTGTATTGTGCATGAAGCTAAAATAGTGTGTGATCAGGAGAATCTCGGTGAATAATATATCAGTTATTCAAATTTTTACAGAAATGCATTTGACACCAAATGGGACCATAGGGGGCCAAATGGGACCACAGGGGGCCAAGTTCTCCCTTCTGTTTCCATGGCACTCCCTAGTACGCATTGACACACCCTAGCACTTGGCACATCCTAGCATGTCGCCCTCGTGCTCTAGAATTCCTTGGAACTACCTAGCATACCTTTAAACTCCCTCCTTAGCACACCTATAACTCCACACACTATTATTCATTCATTTCCATGCATTTGAGACAAGTGCTTCCTTGTTTTTCCTTGGCACTCCCAAACACTTCAGGCTAGCATGCATTGGCACACCCTTACACTTGGAACATCTTGGCATGTTTCCCTGTCCTCTATCATGCCTTAACATTTCCTACCATAGCTTGACATCACTCCCTCCTTAGCACACCCGAAACTCACTGACACTTCCTGTCACAAACTCTTATTCATTCATTTTTAAATATAGTTTTATCTGGTCTGTTATGATGAACTATCTAGTGGGATATCCATGATATTTTATGAATCATCCCAAAACTTAGTTACACAACATCATGGAATATTATTATAAAAGGTTTCCCATGCATTATAATCAGAAATATATGGTGGGATTCGAACAACAACGCATTTTTTTCATGAGAAATATCAATGATAGTTTATGAATCACCCCAACATATATCCTTTATGCAAGCCATATGATGATATTTCTTCACACCTATTTATCTCTTGTCCCAACATAGTGCAGATCATCACCACCACCCTTTCAAAATTGAACATGATAGGCTCGTGGTCCTATCTAAGCCTGGAAGAAAATTTCAAAACTTAGTTACTCAACATCATGGAAGATTATTATAAAGGTTTCCCATGCATTCTAAAAAAAAATATCTGGTGGGAATGGAACAACAACACATTTTGTTCACGAGAAATGTCCATGATAGTTTATGAATCGCCCCAAAATATATCCTTTATGCAAGTCATATGATGATATTTCTTCACACTTATTTATATCTTGTACCAACACAATGCAGGTCATCACCACCACCCTTGAAAAATTGAACATGATAAGCTTTTGATCCTATCTAAGCTTGGAATAAAATTTCAAAACCTAGCTATACAACATCATGGACGATTATTTAAAAGGTTCCCCATGCATTCTAATCAATAATATCTACTTGGACTGGAATGACAACACATTTTGTTCACGAGAAATATCCATTATAGTTTACAAATCACCCCAACATCTATCCTTGATGCAAGTCATATGATGATATTTCTTCACACTTATTTATCTCTTGTCCCAACATAGTGCAGGTCATCACCACCACCCTTGCAAAATTGAACATGATAGGCTCGTGGTCCTATCTAAGCTTGGAAAAAAATTTCAAAACATAGTTACACAAAATCATGGAAGATTATTAAAAAGGTTTCCCATGCATTCTAATAAGCAATATATGGCGAGATTGGATCCATTTAAATTAAGATGGATAAAATGATGCCAACATGCACTTTCAAGTCATGGGCCCTGGTGCTACATGGCAATGGTTGGTTGGTCCACATATAACTAGTGGGGTTGCCTCAGTATCTCCATTGCCTCAACTTGCTTCTATGTGCATCACTGATTTAAGGGAATCAAACATCCACACAATCCTACAATTGTCTAACACCACCTTACCCATAAAATGAACTTTGTTCCCATGTCCCTTTTTTGCTCAAGACATGAGAACCCCTCTTACCAGGGGATTAGTATTTCATTTTTCTTAGGACTTGAATGTGTTGGACATTAGATAAACCAACGCTCCTCATGTGTTTCGCAACATGGACTAATTGCCTCTCATGGATCCTTATCTCTGGTGATGTGATCGTTGACTAATACATGCGGGTTTTGTTTTAACGACAACTATGTTTCCCAGCAAGTGGTATCAAAGCGTAGGTCACGAGTTCAATACACAACCGACTCGCATTGGGGGGATATTGTTGGACATTGGATAAACCAATGCTCCTCGTGTGTTTCACAACATGGAATAATTGCCTCTCGTGGATCCTTATCTCTAGCGATGTGATTGTTGACTAACACCTGTGGGTTTTGGTTTAACGACAATCGTGATTCCCAATAGAATGATACCCATTGTTTCTTATTCATTCAACATAGGTTCATCAAGCAAGTGGGCCTTTACTTGGTTTCCTTTTTCTCATTAATTTCGTTTCCTTTGTGGCCCTTCCACTTTGCTAGGGAAACCAAGAATGCCTTCTTTGTTGATGTGGAGTTCCTTTCCTCAATGCAGTGGAATGAGCCCTCAAAACCCTTTTTGTTGAGAACATGACCACCAAGTATATGCTCGTTTTCCAGACATTCATATACTTAAGCACATGATATATTTTACTTTTTCTCCTATGTGCTCAAATATTTCATTTCCCCCACTCTATGATTGATTCATCCATTTTATGCATTTACTTGTTGAATGCTCACTAGAATTTCCTCTTGCTTTGATCTTCAATCCATGGCCTTTTTTTTTTTTTGATTATGATGACTTTTAGGGTCATTCATTTAGCCTTTTAACCCTCTTTTGTGGCCTTCTTTGAGCTAAAAAAAGTATCATGGGAGCTTCAATCAATGGCATACTTAACCACTTCTCCTTTGACAAACATGCAAGTTCAACAATGATGGAGCTCATAACTTTTAATTAGACTACCTAACCTTCTTGTTCATGTTGCATTATATCTCGCATTTCTCTTCAATTTGTCGACCACAAGCCATGTACTCATTGTTAAGCAATAGCCATGATCAATGAAATTTTTTCTCAGTGGGATAATTAATTTCTACCTCTCATGGTCATCTTTTGCTTAGTGCTTGTCTTGATCCCCTTGCTTGGGAACCTAATAATTTGTACTCAATAACCTATGCTTCCTCACCCACTAAGCACACACTTTGGGTACTTGGTGAGCAAGGACACTAAATACATAACCTTTGCCCCATGCCTTATGTTAGACTTCGTCTTGTCAGTCTACTGTCAGAGGTAAATTCACCAAGGTTCATTTCTCCTAATTTGCAGTCATTAAAAAGTAAGGTCAGTCTTCAGAAATATTTCAGTAACATGTGCAGGCCAGAAGGAGGTTCAGAAGGTCTTCATTTCAGAAATGTCATCAATGTGAAATTGATTCTTCTTCAAAACCCTGTTTTGAAGAAGAAATCATTAAATGTTGTTTTAGATTATGTAATTTATCTCCAGCTCTTCAAAAGGGAGCAGCTTCCTCAGCTCCTATCTCTGCTTGAGGAAGCACAAACACAAAACAAAGCATCATCGACAATCAAAGTATGGCAAGTAATAATCAAATCAACAATTAAGCTCCCCATCCATTATTCGCACATGACTAGCTTTGAATGCCAAGATCGATTAAGATGACGAATTTGAAATAAATCAAATCAGTTTTTCATGTAAACGAGAGGGGCACCTTGAATGAGCAACCAGGGTGTTACTGGACATAAGGTGGAATGCAGTATAAGCAAACTAGAAAACGGGGACATTCTTCTTTTAGGGAACCTATCACTGTATAGAGAGGAAACTGCTAATTGTATGGATTTTGCAAGGAATCTCTCAGCGAAAAATTGATATTCTTGTTAATGATTCATTTTCTGAGTCTCACAGAGTTCTTGCATCTACTGTTGGAGTTGCACGCTTTACTTATGCCAGAATTGCAGGTTGCCACCTTACAGAGATGCTATTTTTGTTTGCAGAAACTTTACAGAAACCCAAACATCCATTCATTATTATAATGGGAGAAAGCGCAGATGGGAAATGGTGTTGTTTCAAATTGAAAGCCACGAAATTAGGGGTTCCATGCGAAGGATGAAGACCTTGTCTGCCTCGGGGCTTTTGTCCTTGATCAGTAATTTCACAGGTTAGGGGTGAATCTACGTGGAAGTGTCTGTTAGAAGCTGCAGGAGTGGATCCGAGCAATCTAATTTCTTCATATTAATAATCAGAATGTCAGAGCAAGGCAATTTAGAAGTAAGTGGATTGCTGTATAAGAACCTGGCTGGTGCACCATATTATGAATCTGGTAATTTGACAAGGGACGGACATTCTCATGCCCATAGTGATTTTAGAAAGGAAATCATGTTTGCTGATTGGAAGCAAAATGATAATTCAGCTTTGAAGTGACGATGTGGAAAAGGACAAAGATAATTCTATCAATGTGAATCCTATTCTATTCATGATAAAAAAAAGGGGATCCTGAGGCTTCATTCTCTGACACAGATGATTCTCCGACATTGAGGATTTGAAAGCTCAGGCAGCATTGATTCAAGATGATGGGTTCACCAATTCAAGGCAGAGATCGGTGTTTTGAAGATTGGAGGGCCGATTTCATTTTAAAGGGCGTAGACAGAGTTTCAGGGCTGCGCGACCCACGCAGAGGCAGTTTAGCATTGTGAGTTTGCAGGTGCGCGACCCACCTGGGCTGCGCGACCCAAACAGAGCCTGCGCGACCCACGCAGACACAGAAGATTCATTTGGAGCGCCCAGTCTTGTTTGGGATCGATTCATCGGCCTTCAAACAGTTTACTATCTGCAGTTGATCCAGATAAACCACCAAAGACAATTTCTGGTCACATGAAAAGTATAAATGCAATTGCATTATCTCTTCAAAGTGGACAAAGCAAGGTTTGTTCAAGCAGCTATGATGGTGTAATTGTTAAATGGATCCATGTTTGCTTCGGGAGACCTGAATAGAGAAGCAGTTGTGAGGGATCGAATTACTAGAAAGGTGAATGGTACTCTTTGGGACCCGTCGAGGCCTCTAGAGGGCGATTGTCAATTGAAATTGTTCACATTTGACACCAATGAAGGACGTGATACATTTTGGCATTCTAGTGCTCACATCCTTGGGGAGTCTTTTGAAATGGAGTATGGCTGCAAACCATGTATTGGACCCTATACAACTCGAGGAGAGGGATTTTATTACGATGCCTTCTACGACGATGTTACCTTAAACGATGATGCGGTTTTAAGCGAATCCGTGGATGTAGGTAGAGGTAGAGGTAGCTGTGTTTTGGACGAGGTTTCTGTCCGCTCCATTGAAGATTTGACGTTTAAGAGTATAGATGAAGATATGGCCATGTCTTCGAAACCAAGGCTGTAATTTTTTTGTTAGAACTTTTTGGATGGACGCACGATTGTTATTCATGGCAGTGCATCAGACATTGTTGAGTCTGTTCAGAGGCAAATTCAGTTGAAAACTGGGTTATCCATGTACGAACAGCGGCTCATATATGGTGGAAAGCAGTTGCAGCATGACCAAACATTGGGGGATTGCCACGTTGTTAATGATGCAATACTTAATTTGGTGGCTCGCATGCGGAGCACGGCTCTTCCTCAGTCATGGCAACTTGTAAATGACTTCGTGTCTACTGTTAGATCTATGTGCATGAGGGGTGAGCACGTGCCCAATATGCAAAGAAGGCTGAACCATCTGCAGGATAGCATCCGCAAATCAAGTCAAAGCAGTCAAAGGGTTGGTGCGTAGTTGTCATTTGCTAGCATATGCCAAATTTGCTGGTATTTAAAATATATTGAGCTATGTTTATAAAGATTGGTTTTTATTTCAAATATAATATGACAGTCAAGGTCAAAAGCTAAATTGGAAAGAAGACATCGACCATAACAGGAAAATAGGAACCAATTTCCTATTTCAAGACTTCAGAAATCAAAAAGATCTGCGCTCCATGTTTATTAGTCATCAGGGGATTTTTAGAAGGATATTGTATTATTTTAGAAGGCTGTTCTCTTTTCTAATTTTTGTAATTTCAGTTCAAACATCACCCTGATTTGTTGGGTCGATCTGTTGTTTTTGTTTTAGAATAGTTTATAAAAATAATTTTTTGTACAAAGAAGAGGGGAGAGTGCTGAGAGTTAGTGTAGGAGAGAGAACAGAGCTTCCATTGTACTGTCTTTGACAGAGATTTTAATGAAAATACCCAGCGCTGGCTTCTGAGATTCCTGTGGCTTGAAATTTAGCATTTGTGTCCTCTTTTGTTTCATATGTAGCCTGTTATGTGTTCATGTCATTTCATGATCATTTCCAATTGAACAAATGAAGTGTTAAGGTAGAATTCATATTTGGTATGCTCTGCCTTTAAATTTGTTCATATTTAATGTTTTCTTCTGTTCGACAAGGAGTCATCCTCTATGCCCTTGTCGGCTCCTCAGCAGTCTTGCCATTCCATTTAATCTCAATTTGATGTTAGATTTTCTTGCCTACCTTGCCTCAGGAGACAATCTGTGTTTTTTATTACATTTCTCTGTTCAAGCTGTTCTTTGCTTCACACAGCCCAGAAACCCCATCATTTTATCAAAAAACCCTTTCATATCAGTTTACTAGCCTAAGATTAGCATTCCTTATCGGTCATCTCAGCCCCTTGAAGATCCTTTTGCTGAGTTTGACCCGGAGAGAGCCCTCTCCTGTCCTCGTAGGGCTAGCTACGAGGCTGAGCGTGGTTTGATGTAGCCTTGAGTTTTACTTCATTTCAGCCTGAGGTAGATTTGAGTGCTAACATAGTGGCGACCATACTGGGGAAAAACTCAAAATGTTTGCTTGTTATAGACGGAGTCTGAAGTCACGCCAGGTAGCCTTCGAAACGCTGTTGCTATGCATCAGCGAAGTAGATAAATGATGCTTCAGTCGATCTCCGGTATAACTTGTAATCGTAGTATTTACCTTGTAAATTGCCCCAGTACATGTATCAAGTTCAGATCTGATGGTTGATGGTGGACAACGATCAGACATAAGAAGGCTGAAATCATTCACCTGGCGACTTCATTCACTGAACAAATCCAGAAATCGATGCTTCATGGTGACTTCACTGCAGCGAGATCAGTAGCTGTGAGATTTTCAAGATGGACCGAATCACGAGAAGATATGCTCCCATGAGCCGAGATCACATTCCAGGTTTTCCGAATAAGATGCCCAAGGTAGATTGGTCAAGGAATCTGCCTACTTTTAACGATGATGGTAAGAAAGATGCAGCTTTACATTTGGTTAGATTTCACATGCATATTCGCAAGTTGAAGGTGGATTTTCCTGAAGATTGCTTGATGAAGATATTCCTGGACACTCTGGAAGGTGAAGCTCAGTCTTGGTATGAAAATTTGCCGCTGGCCTGTATTTATTGTTTAAAGGATTTTCATGCCCTGTTCATTGAAAGATATCAAGTATCTTATCCATCGTTAAATTTAGTTCATGACTGTTGCAAACATGCCTATTCTTTTATTGAAAGCCTTGAGAAATATTATGAAGATGATAATTTCATGAATGATGAAATCATGGAGGCTCTATATGAGAATCCATTTCAGCAACATGAAGAGAACCTAAAGGATACCTATCAAGGTGCTCAGGAGACTTTGCAGCAGGTTGATGGCCATATGGCTGAAAATAATGAAAGGGAGAATGTCATTTCAGATCTGCCCACAGAAGACAGCAGCATGCAAGTAAGTCCAGTTCTAATTGCAGATCGTGATAATGTCCAGACAACTGCTTCAGATTCAGATTCAGATCATGATGACCAAGCATATCTTGTGTTGAAACCCATCAAGGAGAACTCTGCTGTTGAAATCATCTGGGATGCAGAAGACACAGTAATGGATCCAAATGTTCTCAGTCATACTGTCAGCCCATCATTAGAACACAGCCTTCATGAAGAAGCAATCCAGTCAGTTCATGAAAATCAGAATGAGATCTTTGTGCAAGTAAGTGATAAATCTCCTTTCAATAACTCAGTAATGAATGATAGTTTGAATGCCTTGTCATATGAAGATAATCACCGTTTGAGCAAAAGAAAACAAAAAGCATTGCCTCCTTTGTCTGAAGATGAGATAGATCAGCTTTTGAAAGGTCTTGTTACAGCCCAAGCTACAGCAGATTTGCAGTGCACACATAATCAGGAAAGTGTTGATGAAACTTCTTCCTCTTTTGAAAAAGATGACTGTCTTGTAATCAGTTGTGTAGATCAGCAAACAGATAATTTTTTCCTTCACAAAGATGATAAGGTTGTCATGTTTGATAACCTTGAAGATTGTTTTTTGTTTAAGAATGACCTAGATCATGAAATTGAAGAGTATATGCCAGAATTGCTCATGGTCAAGGAACCTACAGCCAACACTCAGATGGCAGATTTGTGCATTTCTATCCCTCAGAAATCAATTGTCCTTTCAGATCAGAGTGAGGTGAATACTAGTATTTTTGCAGCTGGATCTCCAGATAAGCCAGTGCTTCAGGATTTTCAAGATCCCTTCAACATTCTTCTGCAAGCATTAGAAAGGATAAATGTTGCCTGGTTTATTTTCATGAGCTTTGGTTTCAGTGATTGTGTTGAGTTGCCTACAGGTTTATCATTCTGCCTACTTGAAAAGAGTAAGAGCAGAAATTTGAGGTGTAGCCATCTGCTCGATTGGTTACATTGGAAAGCCAATTATACATGATTGTACATATTTCATTGGTATGCAGGTGGTTGTCATCATGATTCCAAATCTTGATGGACTACTGCCTTTTTCAAAAATCTTGGTAAAGTTTTGTTTTAATTCAGTCATGCGTCATTTGTGTTTGGTCTGTTGAGTCAGTTTTTTTCAAGTTATTTCAGTTTGCCATCGAGTCGGTTTGAGTCAAGTTTCAGTCAGTTTTCAGTCAAGTTTTCATTCAATAAATGTGTCAAAGGTTTGGTGTTATCCGTTCAAATAATGATTCCATCGCCCAATGGATGAAGGAACTGGTCTGACTTCCCCAGAGATCTGTTGTTCTTGGCATCTCCATGGAGCCACCATCCCCATTGGAGCCAATGTTAGAGTCAGCCCTTGCTGCCCTCCGTCAGTGATCATTTCGTCTTTCGCATATTCATTATTAGGTGTCTCACTTGTTTCACTTCTTTGCATATCACTAGGATCATGCCATGAACTGACGAAGGGTTGTGTCATTTTGTGTTTCCTCATGTTATACCTGCAGCGCTATTTTAAAAATATTTTCTCAAAAAATTATTTATAGTCATTGTCATTATGTATGAGGTCATTGAAATGTCAATAAGTGTCCTAGGTCTTGGTGTCTAGGGTTTTTTGAGTCATTTATACACTAGTCATAAAGCCTGCAAGGTGAGGAGAGTCCAGTACTTGGATTTCTATTTTTATTATCATCAGCATTTTTAAAAAAAAAATACATTTCTAGTCCAAAACTCTGTTTTGGAACTAGAAATTTGTCATTATCATTTTGTAATAAATTTTAATTATTCCGCCATGAAGACATTGTAAAAACAGACCCCTGGTCTTTTCTCTAGCCAAGACAGCCATATCCCTGCAAAAAGACAATAAAATCATCAGTATCGACCTCAGAGAAACCAAAGCAAGTTTGTATTTGAAAAAGCCAAAGTGAAAATTACAAGAACATTTGTAATGTGGGTTTGAAGTTAGATTTGGAATAAAGTATGATGGTGAAGATATTTGTGAAGTGTATAAAGGCCAAACAAGTTCATTTGAACCGATTTCATTTGCTCCCAAAACGTATTTGCAAAATTGAAAGCCGATTTCAGACTTTTGGAGGGCGTGGACAGGGTTTTAGGGCTGCGCGACCCAAGTTGAGGCCGAGCGACCCACCTGGGCTGCGCGACCCAAACTGAGCCTGCGCGACCCACGCAGAGACAGCATTCCGGAATTGTGTTTGAGCGCCCAGATTGGCTCGGAATTGACTCTAGTTGCCTTCAAAGCAGGTTTTCTTCAATCACTTGGGGTTTGCAAACGTATTTGTGTCATCATACATGGTTCTAATATGCAAATGAAAGATTTAAAACCCCACTGTTATGAGATTATTGTTTTCAGGGTTAAAATGAAAATCAATGGTGTAAAAAATGGGTTTGATGTATGAAACAGTGATATGGTCAGCCTTTCATAAAACATGAAAATCACTCTGCTCTCATACCCATAATACCACTGTCACCATTGTTATTGTTATCCCATGATTAAACCCTTTGAGTCACATTTCTCATGTGTGTCATGAGTCACATTGCCCAATGTTAGTATTTGCTCATGTTTTTGTTTGCCCAATGTTAGCATTGTTTCAAATGACCTATTGAAACCTTTATGGTCATAAACTCGTAGGCAAACCTATCACTGATTATACCATACTCTCCTTTGACTAGATGTGTCCAAACTTTGAAGGTTGCCTACTCCTATTTTGTCAAAATTTCATTTGCATTCAAAACAGAGATGCTGCCTTTCAGCCCATTTGAAGCAGAGATTTTATCCATAATTTGATTCCATGATGGTGTTTTGGCGGTGGGATATTGATTGAATGTTAAACATACGTCCTAATCTTGCTTTCACTGCATTCATATCAGCATACACATTGCCAAAGGTTTGATCAGAGATATGTCAGAGATAGAGTCAGAATATGAGCAGGAGTCGGACAGTGACTCAATCGTTGAGGTTGATGTACTGAGATGGAGCATAGCAGTGCGTCAGTAGTAGTAGCATATCAGAGAAGCCACAGAGCTTTGTTTCAACATCACGACGAGTACTATCTTCACCCGGGGTGGAAGGGGTCTCGTTGACTTCATCAGCAACGCGAGTACTATCTCCACATGGCGTGGAAGGGGTCTCGCCTTCTTCATCAGCGTAGGTACATTCACAGGATCATGATAGAGACCAACACATACAACCGAGACAGTGTTTTCACCATAGGAGCTGCATGCACCAGGAGAGCACTAAAATGGCGGAAAAGGCCTGATCCACTCCGGATTTTGGCCGAGGCTTCATTGACTGGGCAGGACACATGATGGAGGACCTCCGCTCCGAATTTGGGAAAATTCGGAGAAAATTTTGTCATTTTCAAATTTTTGGTCTAAAAAACAGGTTTTGCAGCTACGTGGGTCGCGCGCTCATGCGCTCGCTTTTTTTTGAGACACTTGCTGGAGGAGATTTTTACATTTTTTGATTTTTCATGGTTAATTATGCATCCTCTGAAGTTAACTTAGCATTTCAACAAAATCTGGATGGTCAAACAGCTCAAAAACACCATGAAAATCACCTTGCTGCCACCTTTTGCACCAGCAGGAAGTACCTCTGGGAGAATGAGGTTTTGGAAGGTCAAATCAACTCCAAATTCAGAAATTCCACTTGGGTTGGAAATTATACATCCAGGGCTTTCCAACGAGCTATCATGAGCTCAATTTGGATGCCGGGAGCTACCTCAAAATCAGCCTGGAACATGAGCGACCCACGCAGTTCAGGAGCGACCCACCTAGAAATTTTTCTGAGTTTTCAGCTGCCAGCTCAGTATTTCGCCTATTAAGGACCAGTTTTGCTTATGGATAGAATTCTTGGGTTTTTATGATGTAAATTCATGTTTGATGTGTAACTTTGGCTTGTTTTTATCTCTTCTAGAAGATTCACTCTCAAATGAGTAAAAAATCATGTAATGGATCAGTTTCCACTCTTTTAGAGGCAAGTTGTTAGTTGCCTAGATTGTAGTTCCATGATTAGAATTGGTTGAAACTGATCCCTGAAGAGGGAATTCGACCCCTAGAGGTGGGGAAAGGGGTTAGAGTGATCTATATATTGTAATTTCTCAATCATTTTGAGAGGTTGGAGAGGTTGGACTCTTGGGATACTTTTGATACCATTGTACATACTTTTCATATTTTGGCTAAGGAAAGATCAGGGGTTTTGCGGCACTTGTTGGGATCCTTGTGGTGTTCTATTCTTGATGATGTTTCTCCTTTGTTTACTGTAATTTTCTTCATGTTTAATGTATGCCATCCTTTCATTATGCTTCTGAACTAAGTTGAATGAGTGATTAAGGTTGAATCCATTGTTTACAGTGCTTAGCCTTTGAGTTCAGTTAGTTCTATATGTTTTCAGCTGTTTGGAGAGGATCCAAGTTCTTCTTTGCCCTCTTCAGCTCCTCGTCAGTCTAATCTATCCATAAAATCCATTTCGAAGCATCAAGATCATCACCTACCTCGCCCCAGCTTGATCTCTGCAAAGGTCTGACCTTATCCCCGGACCCAAAATTTTGTTTTCCCATTACTCCAGCGAAAACCCAAAAAACCAAAAACCAAACATACCTATCTCTTTACTAGCCTAAAATCAGTTCTTATTGTAAGTCATCTCGCTTTCTATTGTTTATTTTCTCGAGATTGACGGAGAGAGCCCTCTCCTGTCCTCGTAGGGCTAGCTACGAGGCTGAGCGTGGTTTGATGTAGCCTTGAGTTTTACTTCATTTCAGCCTGAGGTAGATTTGAGTGCTAACATAGTGGCGACCATACTGGGGAAGATGGTTTGCTGTTGATGTGACAGTCGACTTGTAGATTTTCTTGCCCCAGTGCAGGAAATCAAGTTGCATATCTAATGCTGATGGTGGACAGCAGTCAGACACATATGAAGGCTGAAACTTTCACCCGGCGACTCCAGCTCGATCCAGAGATTCCAATGCTCGCTGATCCACTCATGCAATGGTAGGGTATGTGGAAAACCCTGCACTTTCTGAAGCTGTAGAAGATGTGAGAAATTCGTTAGCGGATTTTGAAATTAATGAGCAATTTGTCCGTGTCTTGCTTCAATGTTTGAAATCTCCGAAATTTCCTCTTGAAACTAAAACTAGGTTCTGTGAGTTAATTGTTGAAAAGTTTGAAAAGGAGATTCAATGTTTAGATGAGCAGATTCAGTCATATGATTTCCAAGACCCTAAAAAGTTCTTGGAAATCCTTCCTCATTCGAAACAAGATATCATAGAATGGCCTACAGTTGTTTACATTGACAGTGTGCAGCTGGAAGTATGCATCACAGAGTTGGGGCAACCAACAGAGTCCAGCTTCCGTGATCCTATTGCAGTATACATGGACACATTTTTCAGTTCGATTGATAGATCAGGCTGTATTTTCCGTGACCAGGCTCAGTACGTGCATGAAGGGCTCCCAGCAATTGTATCTGTGACCTGGTGGAAGCATTCTCAAGCGGCATCATTCTCAGGTTTACTTGAATGGTTAATCTGGCATTTCAGTATTACCTGATCTATTGTTTTTACAGCAGAGTAGGGTAGATTTTGTAAATAAATAAGCAGTCCAAAGGGCAGCATTTTGTTCCAGTTTATTGCAGTTCTAGTTTGAGGTTTGCCAAGTTAGTTTTTCAAATCATTTCAGTGAGTTTTCAGTTAATAAGTTGATCAGGATTCCATAGCCCAATGGAGGCACTGTCTGCTCTCCCAAAGCTCTGTGGTTCTTGGCACCTCCATGAAGCGGCAGCTGCCATCCCCATTGGAGCCAATGTTAGACTCCGTCTTCTCGGTCCTCTGTTCGGAGGTAAATTCACAGGTTCATTTCTCTAATTTAGGTCATTAAAAAGTAAAGGTCGAGTCTTCAGAAATATTTCAGTAACATGTGCGGGCCGGAAGGAGGTTCGGGAAAGGTCTTCATTTCAAAAATGTCATCAATGTGAAATTGATTATTCTTCAAAACAGGGTTTTGAAGAAGAAATCATTAAATGTTGTTTTAGATTATGTAATTTATCTCCAGCTCTTCAAAAGGGAGCAGCTTCCTCAGAGCCTATCTCTGCAAAAGCACAAACATAAAACAAAGCATCATCAGCAATCAAAGTCTGGCAAGTAATAATCAAATCAACAATTCCGCTCCTTCATCCATTATTCGCACATGACTAGCTTTGAATCTTTCCAAGATCAGTCTACTTCAAGCAAAGATGATGAATTTGAAGTAAATCAAAATCCAGTTTTTCATGTAGCAGAGGCTGCCTTGAATGAGCAACCGGGGTGTTACTGGACATAAGGTGGAATGCAGTATAAGCAAACTAGAAAATGGGGACATTCTTCTTTTAGGGAACCTATCACTGTATAGAGAGGAAACTGCTAATTGTATGGATTTTGCAAGGAATCTCTCAGCAAAAATATTGATATTCTTGTTAATGATTCATTTTCTGAGTCTCACGGAGTTCTTGCATCTACTGTTGGAGTTGCACGCTTTACTTATGCCAGAATTGCAGGTTTCCACCTTACAGAGATGCTATCTTTGTTTGCAGAAACTTTACAGAAACCCAAGCATCCATTCATTATTATAATGGGAGAAAGCGCGGATGGGAAATGGTGTTGTTTCAAATTGAAAGCCACGAAATTGGGGTTCCATGCGAAGGATGAAGACCTTGTCTGCCTCGGGGCTTTTGTCCTTGATCAGTAATTTCACAGGTTAGGGGTAAATCTACGTGGAAGTGTCTGTTAGAAGCTGCAGGAGTGGATCCGAGCAATCTAATTTCTTCATATTAATAATCAGAATGTCAGAGCAAGGCAATTTAGAAGTAAGTGGATTGCTGTATAAGAACCTGGCTGGTGCACCATATTATGAATCTGGTAATTTGACAAGGGACGGACATTCTCATGCCCATAGTGATTTTAGAAAGGAAATCCTGTTTGCTGATTGGAAGCAAAATGATAATTCAGCTTTGAAGTGACGATGTGGAAAAGGACAAAGATAATTCTATCAATGTGAATCCTATTCTATTCATGATAAAAAAAAAGGGGGATCCTGAGGCTTTATTCTCTGACACAGATGATTCTTCGACATTGAGGATTTGAAAGCTCAGGCAGCATTGATTCAAGATGATGGGTTCACCAATTCAAGGCAGAGATCAGTGTTTTGAAGATTGGAGGGCCGATTTCATTTTAAAGGGCGTAGACAGAGTTTCAAGGCTGCGCGACCCACGCAGAGGCAGTTTAGCATTGTGAGTTTGCAGGTGCGCGACCCACCTGGGCTGCGCGACCCAAACAGAGCCTGCGTGACCCACGCAGACACAGAAGATTCATTTGGAGCGCCCAGTCTTGTTTGGGATCGATTCATCGGCCTTCAAACAGTTTACTATCTGCAGTTGATCCAGATAAACCACCAAAGACAATTTCTGGTCACATGAAAAGTATAAATGCAATTGCATTATCTCTTCAAAGTGGACAAAGCAAGGTTTGTTCAAGCAGCTATGATGGTGTAATTGTTAAATGGATCCATGTTTGCTTCGGGAGACCTGAATAGAGAAGCAGTTGTGAGGGATCGAATTACTAGAAAGGTGAATGGTACTCTTTGGGACCCGTCGAGGCCTCTAGAGGGCGATTGTCAATTGAAATTGTTCACATTTGACACCAATGAAGGACGTGATACATTTTGGCATTCTAGTGCTCACATCCTTGAGGGAATATTTTTGAAATGAACATGTTTACCAACCATGTATTGGACCCTATACAACTCGAGGAGAGGGATTTTATTACGATGCCTTCTACGACGATGTTACCTTAAACGATGATGCGGTTTTAAGCGAATCCGTGGATGTAGGTAGAGGTAGAGGTAGCTGTGTTTTGGATGAGGTTTCTGTCCGCTCCATTGAAGATTTGACGTTTAAGAGTATAGATGAAGATATGGCCATGTCTTCGAAACCAAGGCTGTAATTTTTTTTTGTTGTTAGAACTTTTTGGATGGACGCACGATTGTTATTCATGGCAGTGCATCAGACATTGTTGAGTCTGTTCAGAGGCAAATTCAGTTGAAAACTGGGTTATCCATGTACGAACAGCGGCTCATATATGGTGGAAAGCAGTTGCAGCATGACCAAACATTGGGGGATTGCCACGTTGTTAATGATGCAATACTTAATTTGGTGGCTCGCATGCGGAGCACGGCTCTTCACCCAGTCATGGCAACTTGTAAATGACTTCGTGTCCTCTTTTAATTAGATCATATTGCATGAGGGGTGAGCACGTGCCCAATATGCAAAGAAAGGCGAACCATCTGCAGGATAGCATCCGCAAATCAAGTCAAAGCAGTCAAAGGGTTGGTGCGTAGTTGTCATTTGCTAGCATATGCCAAATTTGCTGGTATTTAAAATATATTGAGCTATGTTTATAAAGATTGGTTTTTATTTCAAATATAATATGACAGTCAAGGTCAAAAGCTAAATTGGAAAGAAGACATCGACCATAACAGGAAAATAGGAACCAATATTCTATTTTAGACTTCAGTTAATGATCTGAGATCCAGTGTGTATCTTTGAATTTGGTCATCAGAGGATTTTTAGAGGGACATTGTATTATTTTAGAATAGAAGGCTGTTCGCTTTTCTAATTTTGTGTAATTTCAGTTCAAACAGCACCACGATTTGTTGGGTCGATCTGTTGTTTTGTTTTCGTAGTTTATAAAATAATTTTGTACAAAGAAGAGGGAGAGTCTTGAGAGTTATCTCCTTTGAGAGAACGAGCTTCCAGTATGCTTGTCTTTGTGAGAGATTTTAATGAAAATACCCAGCGCTGGCTTCTGAGATTCCTGTGGCTTGAAATTTAACATTTGTGTCCTCTTTTGTTTCATATGTAGCATGTTATGTGTTCATGTCATTTCATGATCATTTCCAATTGAACAAATGAAGTGTTAAGGTAGAATTCATATTTGGTATGCTGCGCATACAAATTTGTTCATATTTAATGTTTTCTTACGTTCGACAAGGATTCATCCTCTGTGCCCTTGTCGGCTCCTTGCTTGATCTTGCCATTCCATTTAATCTCAATTTGATGTTAGATTTTCTTGCCTACCTTGCCTCGGGAGACAATCTGTGTTTTTTGATTACATTTCTCTGTTCAAGGCTTGTGGGTTGCTTCACACGGCCAGAAACCCCATCATTTTATCAAAAAACCCTTTCATATCAGTTTACTAGCCTAAGATTAGCATTCCTTATCGGTCATCTCACCCCCTTGAAGATCCTTTTGCTGAGTTTGACCCGGAGAGAGCCCTCTCCTGTCCTCGTAGGGCTAGCTACGAGGCTAAGGTTGGTTTGATGTTGCCTCGAGTTTTGCCTCTTTCAGCCTGTGGCAGAATCGAGCGCTAACACCTTATACTTACCAGTTTCCTCTATTCCTCTTCCAACAATTTTTTGGGGCTCAAACCTTTCTCTATGATTTACTTGAACCTAGGGGTTTTCACCACAAATATGGGGGCAAAGAACTCATTCATTTTTCTTTGTCATTAAGGATTTTAACATCACAATAATTTGATACCACTCTAGGGTCCATTGTCAAAGGTAATTGGACATTCCTTATTTTTTGTGTTGTTAATGGGGAAAAGACCAATGGAAAGTGAATTTTGTTGAAATTGGGGCTTTAAAATGTAGGAGACAAATTCAAGCACTAACACATCATCCTATTCAATAAATGGACCAACAATTCTTATTTCATCTCTACATTAATGTGCAATATATTTCATGTAAAGGAGTATCTCAACCACATCTTTCATCCTATTGTGCAATTCATTGTAGAATGAAAAGATAATTATAGTTAAGTACAATATCACTAAGAAAAGAAAGGTGCATTATCAAGCAAATTGAATTAAAGAGAAGAAATTTTTCCAAATGTAGACATAGTGAGCAAACTGGCTTTACTTGGTGAATGTGCTCAATGACAAGATGAAGCATTATGCTTAGCGAAGATTAAGGCAAAGGCCTACACTTAGCATCGAGCATAAGAACTAGCGAAGAGTGTAGGGACAAGCAAAGCAACAAGGAAAGGACTTCACACTCTACAAAGGAAATGGCCTGTTGACTATAGGTCCAGTTGCTTGATGTCTATATGTTTCACTTTAAAGAAGAAATATGAGGTGTTCAGTTGGAGTTCACCAAGCTTAGTTTATGAATCTTGAACAAATGAATAACCTAACCACCACGTAGAGAGAATGGATTTCCATGCAAGGGGAACAATAAACACGTTGTATTTGATAGTACTCTCACATAAGGAAATATAAGTTAAGACATTCAATCTATTCATTCATCACAAGTTAGAATAACCTAGTCCACTCACACTTCAAAAGAAAATAATAAGCCTATAGTTACACATATAAGCCACAATAGTGAAAAAGTAATAAGGAAAAAAATTATAGATAAAAGATGAATTAAACCATTACTAATCATATCATAGCATAATGACATGTTAAATGTCCACACCATTATTTTTTCTTCATTTCTAACAACATTAAAAACCATAGTAAGATGACATTGCATTTTTTTAAGGACGTCACTTGTATTTCTCCATTTCTAACAACATTACAAACCATAGTAAGATGACATTACATCTTTTTAGAAAGTCACTTGTATTTCTCTTCATTTTTAACAACACTAGAAACTATAGTAAGATCACATTACACCAAATTGGTGAGTCCATAACCAAAAATTCCCATGTACAACCACAACTTTATTCAACCTAAAATTCCAAATTCCTACACACCACTACTAATTCCAAGGAGAGTTGAAATTTGAATGAGTTCAATTTCACTTCTAAGTTAACCTACTCACAATTTTTTAAATTTTGAATAGTGACCATCTAACCATGTGCTATCTCTTGCTATCTCTTCCTACAATTTGTTGTACCTTAATAACCACTCTACGAACTTTCAATCAAGGTTGTTTAGTCAAATTTGTTTAATCAATCTCGGGAAGGAATTCAGAGGGAAAACACAGATCCAGAAAACTAGGGATCGAGCACATTGTATCTCATTGTGTAGATGAGCATCATGAACATTCTCTGATCATTGTGCAAATGATCATAATCGACATTCTTAGGCACTCGATATCTCATTGTGCAGATAAGAATCATGGACATTCTCTGATCTGATCATTATGCAGATGAGCATAATCGACATTCTCACGTGGGTGGACACCATCTACAAGAATAATGAACCGGTGGGATGGCTTTGAGAAGAAATGAAACTGGCTGGTCAAAGAACCGAGAGCTGATCGAACCCATGAGGCAAGAACCTGATGCGTTCAGGACCAATCGTAGCCAGTTATTCGTGGGCATTGCGTATCATTTATAGGAAACTATTCGCTAGGATATTACATGTTAATGTTGATGCTTTAGTCACAGCTGTTCGCATGATTTTGGCATAACTAAGGGAAAGTTACATAGATAGACAGTTTCAAAAAACCTTATCATTTTCATTTTTCCTTTCTTGTTGGTTCATCCATTACGGTGATAAAGACTGATTTGGTTCCAGCCAGGCAACCAATATGAAAAGTTTGACATTGACAAACAGAGGGAGAATCGAATCTCCGACAGCGACACCTTTGTGAGGCTTTATCCCATTTTCAATTCTGAAACTGACGCTGCTAAGCAGGTTAGTAAACCTTCCATTTCTCCTGGCTCAGTCTTTAAAATTCCCAGAAAAAATGCTAAATTTTTTGGCTTTTTTGGTACTAGAAAGTCGATGACGTCGCAAAGTAGAAGAATAGCATAGTGGTCACGACCCTGAATGCTGAAATTCGACGCACTTAAGGCCAGATTGCATGAAGAGATTCCCAAGTTGCAAAAATTGGCTCAGAAAAAGGTCAGGATTAGCTATCCTCAATTTTATGCAAGTGCTTTTCATGTCTTTCTCACGGTTTCGTAGATTTTCTTTTCAATTACTCGATTTTTTTGATGATTCAACAGCCTTTTCATTGTTGAATGTCGTAGTTCCAAGTTGCTCAGTTTCGAGGCATTTTGGGACTTAGGATAAATGTGGTATTCCTTTATTTGAATTCCATTTTTTGTATGACCAGTGTTTTTCCAATCTGCAAGAGTCTTCAGCATGAACCTCGAATTTAGCTAGTTAGAAGCTAGACTAAATGGAGTTTTAATAGATCGTAATGATACACATTGTTTTGATTACAATATAAGAAATTTATTAGATCAAATGTGATAGAAATCAGTTGAAATTTTCCCCACAATTTCTAACACCTGTTTAGAATGAATCATCAGAGCATAGATTAAGTATAACATTAGTAGAAATCTCCATAAACAATAAACACCACCATCCAAAGAGAATTTTCAGGGTGATGACTAGTTATCTAGTTTGGTTTTATAAGTCAGTCTACTACCCCAATGCTTAAATGAAAGTCACACTAAGCTTTTCGTAGCCACAAGCAATGATCCTAAATTATCACATCGGTATTCAAAAAATTCCCCATAGAATCTCACTTCCAAACACTCTAGTTGTCTGGAAAATTCACCATAAAACAAAATCAGGAAACAACACCCGAATGAACTAACATGTTTCTTCTAGTGAAACTTTGATCTTCAGCCATATTATCTGAAGTGACACCCTGATAAGAACCATCCACTTCATCATATGAATCGCTGATGTTTTTTTCTTCGGATGAGTCAGATAATGATTGCTCTGACTGATCTCCAAAGCCACTCATTGGCTTTTGGGTTTCTCTAAATTTGGAACCATCTTGAATGGAAGGAATAACTGGGGCACTAATTGATTTTCTTCAAGAGTGAGATCCAAAATTAGGATATTTAGAGAAGAAGGTAGAACAATACTTTGCTACAAGAAGCTCACGTAGTAATTGAATAACTGTAGGATGTGAGAGGCCGAACATCTCCGTCCCGTTGATGGTGATCTTGCCATGTTCTGCTAGTTCCACAAAAAATAGCCAATGCACCATATGCATAATCTCTTTCAATGACATTTTCAGGGCTGTCATCTAGAACTATATGAAAAATAGGACCTGCACTTCCACCGTAAAGAATTCTACAGGTGTATGTATTCTGTCCATCCTTTTCCACCATATTGGCATAGTTTCTTATATATTTATAGCCAATAGGGAATATGTGTCAGTATGTATGAAATACAACACATTTATATTCAATAGTCCCAAGATCCACAATGGTAAGACCTTTTGTTAGAGAAAGGGGAAGAATAGGCCTCCCATCTGGAGTTCGTGGAATTCTAGGACGAGAACACTCAGAACGTCTAGACTCTGTGGAAATTTCTTTCTCCTTGTCATTAAAAAAATGTCGCTTATGCCGAGCCTTGAGCTTACAAAGGTGACAACACAGATGAATTCCGATAAATCTGAGGTGATTCATGCAATCTTTAGGATCTGGGTGATTACCATCCTCTGAAAAAGAATCATAAACTCTGAATTTTAGTTTATCATCTTCAAAGATAGCCTCCCAATTCCAAAAACCATGTGCCAATACACCCTTCACCAATTCCTTATCATGATGGCCTGCTTGCCACCAAGATGGCATATTGTTCCTTTGACTCAGCTGCAAACCCAGATGCCCCCAATCTTCAAATGACCTTGACATTTTAGGGCGGCTTTATCGGGGTGGAATGAGTGTGTATTCTTGATCTTGGGCCAATGAATAAGATAGGGGCATGCATTTAAACTTAGTGTCTTACTCTTGCTGGCCAAGTTGAACCTGCAATTATATAGCTCCACAAATTTTGAATTTTGAGCCATCAAATTTGAGGGCTAAAACATAAATTCCTGCTATTAGGCACCACATACTCACTGTGGCCTGGAAGTTCTGCAATTTGAAAATGATACTAGCATATTGGCAATTGCCACTTTCCACACTACCAATTAAAAGTCCAATTGAATAAGGAACAAATAAAAGAAAAGAAAAAAGATTTTGTTTTCCTAATCAATATACCTTCCTGTTGACTTTGCTACTAATGGGTTATAGATGGTTTAAATTTGACATTCTGACAACTGACATCTATAATACACCTCATTTCATAGTTTGACCTATAGCTTCTATGAAGAACCTTTATTCATGCGCACGGTTGTTTACTGTAGGAGTATTGCCAACATAGCTAGCTGGAAGGGTGTTATATATATATAGAGACATTCCTTTAAATCCATCAAGTAACTCATCAAGCAATTAAGTAAATTAGGTAAAATTTACAATGAAATAATGCTCTAAGAAGTAGACATTAAGTACTTGCAATCCTTTTGCCTTGTTGATGACCCATATTTGGTACAAACTATAATTCTCTAGGGTAAATTTTCGCTTAGGGTTTCTATTATGTCTAGGTTTTTTCAATAAATTAGTGTTACACACTCATAAACAATACATATGCATGAATAATATAAATATTTATAACAAAAATAGAATTCTTCTCAAAAGCGCAATAATAGGGTTGACTGCTCAATGAAACCATGTAATATGTTCACTAGTACAGATTTATTTGCAATATCAACAATTTAGGAAACCAAATCCGACTGCAATTATGATATGTCAATAAAAACTAGGTGAACTATATTAATTTAATATCTACTGTGTTATTCTAGCTTTATGCATAGGAGTTTGACTGTACTAAAGTCTAAAGAGAATAGGAGCCTAACTGCCTTTCCTGTGGGTACCTGTAGCCCAGATGGGTAGCCTGATCAACTCTCTGTACAATATATAGTCATAGAATGACTGTTGAAATAGAGAAGTTGTCTGTTATAGGATGTGGTTTCCCTAATGTGGTTATCCACATCCCTCCTAGGTTGTTGCCTTCAAAACAATCTCAGACTAATTTCAGTCCTTTTTTTTTCTCACTGTACCTAGAATGAGCCTCAATTGCACCTTTGTTGTCCTCAAACAAACCCTAGAAGATTCACAGACCAAATTCTTCTTAATGAGTAAGTGCCTTTCTATGTTGGTTAGGGTTTGTAACCTCAAGGAGGAATTCTTCCACCTGATCTTCCCTTGACCAAACAAACTAGAGAAAACTAGAGCTTGGATACACTGCGCAACAATTAATAATAGCTAAGATATTGTAACACACTACCTTACATCCTAACGCAAAAGAGGTGGTTATTAGGTTGACTCGACTTCCTAGGTGAAGTTAAATCATCATAATCTATGCCTTCTTTTTGAGAGAAGCCTCGGGCAACAAATCTTGCCTTGTTCTTTTCAGCACTTCCATCGGCTCCATGCTTGATCTTGAAGATTCATTTCGAGGTGAAAACAGATTTGTCCTCCGGTCTCGGGACCATTTCCTAGAAATCATTCTTCATAATGGACTCATATTCTTCATGCATAGCATCCTTCCAAACTTGATGCTTTACGACTTCTTCAAATGATCCAATCTTAGATTGTACAAGTGTACTCATGAATGCTAGGTACCCTTGGTACCTATTCGGCTTCTTGCTTTCACGGAATGTACCCCTTGGGGAAATATGTCTCTCGATATATTCAAGAGTGTCCCTAAGCCATGAAGGTCTTCTCTTATTTGAAGGAGGTGGATCAATAGGATCCATTGGTCCTTCAACATTGGGAATAGGTTCATCCTCCGGCTCTTCCTACTTCCCTGCTTCTTCTTCTTCTTTATCTTCCTTTGAGCTAGGAAGAATCCTAACTTTCTTGAGGGCAACATCCTAATTGAAGGTGACATCGTGGCATATCTCCACTTTTCTTTTACCAGGCACATAGATTCTATATGCCTTCGAAGTTTCACTGTAGCACACAAACATTCCCTTCTTTCCAGAAGCATCCAACTTGCTTCTCTTTTCTTTTGGCACATGAAAATAAACAAGACTTCCAACAACCCTAAAGTGGGAGGCATCAGGCTTCTTACCATAGAAGACTTCTTTGGGAGTCTTGGAGTCAAATGCGGAATGCGGGCATCTATTTTGAACATACACAATGGCATGGGAAAATTCCACAATGGTTCTATTCTTCCTTTCAACAAAACCATTTTGCTCAGGAGTATACATAGTTGTGGTCTCCCTCTTAATGGTAGCTTCCCTGTAAAATTCATTGAATTCATTCAACTCATATTCAGTCCCATAGTCGGTCCTCAAAATTTTGATTTTTTTCCCGGTTTGGTTTTCCACCAAGGCCTTGAAGGTACAAAACCATTTGAATGCTTTGTCCTTCTTCTTTAAGAAATATATCCAGGTTTTGCGAGAGAAGTCATCTATAAAAGTCATGTAATAGGAACATCCTCCCAAGGATGTTACGGGAAGCATACCAGATAAATCAGAATGTATCAATTGCAAGATATTAGATGTCTTTGTGACACTTGAGGGGAATGGTCCCCTTCTATGCTTCCCTTCGGCACAACCTTGACATATCTTCATGATCATCTTTAAACTCGAGCATCCCTATCACCACCTTCCTTGCTTTAGGAAGGGCTTTGTAATGAACGTGTGTAAACCTATGGTGCCATAACTCAGTTTGAAGAGTTGTATCACTTGACATAGCCCCCAACAGACTTCCTCCAACCTGGTAGAGTGTATCAACTCTAAAACCAATAGTAAGAGCTTCTTTGAAGTTCTTCTTCCACATGTGTACCTTTCCATCAATAGATGCCACCTTGACTCCTTTTTCTTCCATTGCTGAAATAGACACAAGGTTCTTCTTCAAATCAGGTACATACAACACATCTTGTAAGCAGAGGACTTGACCTTGAGATAGATGAAGGGTCACAATCCCTATCCCTTTCACAAGATAGGTGGCATTATCTCCAAGGATAATTTCTAAATTAGTATCCTTCTCAATCAAATTAGAGAGGGCTTATTTATAACCAGAGAGGTGCCTTGAAGCACCCGTATCAATCAACCAGACATCTAGGGTGTTGGGAGGAGATGCAGCACAGAGGGCAGATACAAGAATATATTCATTTTTCTTATTATCAACAACATTAGACTCATCGTACCTGGAATTTCTTGACCTCTTGAAAGGTTTCCCATTTCCACCTCGATCAGAGGGAGCCTTCCTCTTTCCTTTGAACCTGTTGTTACTTTGATTTCCATTCCCCCTGAAGTTGTTGTTGTCATCATCCCTAGGAGAGTCCCTTCTATTGGGGCACTCTCCTGCATAGTGACCAAACTTGTTACAAGTGTAACATCTTCATTTCCTTCCATTAGGCCCTGCTCTTCCATGGTTTTAATTTCTCAGACCACCATTGTTCGTCTTTTTTGCATTAGAGTCAAAGGCAGTAGGGTCACCTCCATTCCCATTAGAGTGATGATCTCTCTCCATCATTCTTGTCTCCTCTTTAGTGCATCTCGTCAACATTTCATCAAAATCACATTGTTATTAAGAACAGGAGTATTGAATACATACCAATCACGGGGGAGACCTCCAAGCGCAATGAGAACCATCTCTCGATCATCTATTTCTTCTTGAATAGATAATAGATTATTCTTTATTTCAGTGAGCCTCATAAAATAGGATTTAACGGATTCGTATTTGCCCTTCTTGATATTCTTCAATTGGTTCTTGAAGAAAAGAACTTTATTAGAATTTATAGCCTTGAACATGCTTACCAACTTATCATTCATCTCTTTAGATGTGCTTAACTCAAGGATATAGGAAACCAAGTGCTTATGAATAGAATCCCGGATAATCATCTTTTCTTTGATTTCCCCTTTTCTATACTTCATCTTTGTGGTAGCCAGTGCATTTGATGGAGGCTCATGAATCTTTCCCGACACATAATCCATGACACCTTGATCTTCTAATGCCAAATCCAAGGACATCTTCCATGCATGATAATCATACTTTTCATTCAACTTATCATTAGATTTGAAACCCTTGTAGGTTGAGGAGGTCATTGGTCCTTGACAAGACTTCTTCTTCAGTGATTGCTTTTCACACTAGCTTTGGATTTGTCCTCACCTCAGCTCTGATACCATGTTAAATTTAGATAACCATGGTATGTTCTATGCTTAATGCAGTTTTACTTCAATCTTTCTTATAGGCCCGATTCATTTTAGCAATCACATAAACATGAAAGTAAAATGCTTATAGAATATAATAATAGATCAACATAATACAAGCCAATAATATAAATCAGAATTTACAATTCTTCTTGTCCAACAAAGATAGAGAATAATGTTCGTTACAATAGTCAACATGATGCACCAGTCAGCAAAGTCTTCTCCAACATTAGATCAGCCAATCCTCCAAGTATCACACACACACCCCTCAAAGACAACTCCAAAAAGGTCAACACTGGTCAACAGAAAAAGTCAATGCAAAAAGTCAATGCTGCGGTCTAGGGCTGTGGTCGAAGGTCACCCTTCTCCTCGATCTTTGTGCCCTCTAATGCTGCCTCAATAGATTTGATTTTCTGCACAAGAATGTAGGCCAAACTCCAAGCTTTGACCCATGGTCAACACTAGTTAATGCAACAGCAAAGAGCCCTAAAAATAGTCCGCACTCCTTCCACTTTAGATCTGCACATCTGAAAGAGAGAGGCCTCCAAAGGCTGAATGAACCAATCAGATCACAAGAGGAAATGTGTGATGAGTTGAAGATGAAATGGACATCATCTCTCTCCAATTTATATCCATCAATGAGGGTGTGTGACACATCTATTGGGCTTGCAAGCCCCTCATTACAATTCCGGCCAACCTTGAAAATTTGCACATGTGTGGAAAATAAAATCAAAATATAACTTCTTCTCATCCAAACAAGATGATATTTAGATCAATTTTGCACCTCTCCAAAAGAGGAATCCAACAAAAATATCATCATCATCATATGAGCAATGCAACATGGATTTTGGACGTAGTTTCCAAAAATTAACAAAATGATACATGTAGTATGATAAAAATTGATACTTGTGCCAACTCTTGCCCTGTTGATCATGTAATAGAAGTTTTCATCTAGCACAACATGATGATGTCAAGTAAATAAAAGAATTCCTTCCTATTTTATTGCTCACCACTTAACAATTTCTTGAACATGGCATTGAATTTTATTCATTTCTGGTCCGTTCTAATCTACTCAAGTGGTATATGTTGTCTTGACGTTACTTTCTTATTGTTGGAGATCCATTTCTGGAAATGGATACTCCACTTCCAATAGCCATACCATTTGTTGCAATACTATAAATCAATTTGCATATTTTGTTTAACACACTCACTAGGAGTATAAATAAATGATGTAGAAATACTTACAAACATTCTGGCCAATGCACCTGTAAGAGCATTATTTCCCATTTTTTGAAATGGACTCCTGGAGCTTGTCTATTGTGAATGATTGTTTATTCCCAAATACTCCTCACTTTTAAGAGGGCCCGCCACCTATTTTTTGATCTATTATCAGATTTATTTTTGCTATACCTATTTCCTTGAGTAGAAGAAATAGGTAGTACAAACACATGCAGTGAGCTATTAGAATGTCATATGTACTTTTTAGACTCATGAAACTTGGTTTGGTTAATAGAGTAAACTAATGAAACTTGGTTGGGTCTTGTATTACAAAAATTGTTGAACCATTGAGATGGCCAAAATTTTGTTGGCACCATATTGGAAATGAGGAATTGTGTCATGTTTGTATCCAATCCTGGTATGCAGTGTAAGTTTCCATAAAATGATGCATTATGGGGTTGTTAGAGTGAAATTTAAAGTTCCTACTTGGGCACTTGAGGTGCTGTGAAACTCACAAAGGAGCAGTATGTGTAAAATAAGTTCTTTTCATATTAAATTATTCTGAATTTCTTTTTTCCATCAACTACAGTAATTGGATATAGGTACTAGAGATTTTCTTTTTGTAGTTATGGAAAGAGGTCATTTTTTGGGCATATGCATGCTAGATAATAAACATAACAGTAACAAATTTACAGGACAAAAAAACGAGAGAAAACCAAACAAATAACATTAAATTCATTTTGAAAAGCATGGTATATAGGTTCTTTGTGATCTAGATAACTCTTTAAACTTTCATTTTTACAAAGATTCATCACCAGATTCTCCAAATCCATATTTGTACACCGATGCAATATTTTCTCCTCAACAATACACTTTATTATCAATTGATATGCAATCACTGGTTTGTCTTCGCCTATACTGTGAGATCACAATTGAGATCATAAAAGAAAAAAATGACTGAAATATAGATCATATATAATAAACTGTATCTGCACTTGGAAAATTGATTCCAACCCCTCCCACCCCACTGCCTCAGTTGAAATAAGAAAAGTAAAAATTTCGTTATCTCGGATACTGAAGTTATTTATTCAATGTTGCTTTCTAATGTTGAAGTGCTCCCATCCATTTGACAATATACAAAATATAAGAAGTTCAAGAAGTCTTCTAGTATATCAAGCATCCCTGTACACCTTGTTTCAATTGTGGAAGAACCTTTCTAATACCTGAAGCTTTCTAGATGCTCCAACTAGCATCTCAAATATCTTTCTTATGAAATCAGTCACCTGCTCTTGTCCTAGGAAAAGATATAATGATTTACAATCTCGAAGGAGGAGAATTTTTGGAATTATATTCAAGTATTAGTTGTAACAGGATCCAATAGGAATCATAAATCAGGGTTTGCTGAATAGTTGTCTCTTGAAAATAAATTCTGGCACCTTGTGAAACAACTACATGAAGCCTTCCATATAATTCTAAAATAACAGAAGAAAGTGATGATTTCAATTGCCATGAAATTCGTAGAGGAAGAGAATAAATGGAAAGAAAATAATATTGTAATTTGTGATCGTGTTCCTCCCATGTTCAAGCATATATGAGAGTTTTGCAATAGCTACAATAGATGTGATGCAATGAAGAACTGCTTTCTAGAGGTGCACAAGGTCTCCATTTTTATTGAAGTATTAATAAAAAGCATATTTGTGCTTCCATAGTCTACTAGACCTTCCCAGCCTTTATTCGAATCCCTATAACATCGATGGAATTCATTGCCTTCTCAAATGAGTATTGTCATGGCATAGTCCTCAATTGAATAAGAAAGAATCCCACCTAAAAAAATTATAGTTCCTCCCGAAATGTGTTGTAGGACCAAATCATGCACTCCTATAGGTTTCTATAACCACAAAACCACCTTGAATATAGACAAACAAGCCCACAAAAATATGCAAGTCTGAGGCAGAAAATTTTCATGTTCCCTTACTGGCCGCTCCATCCAATTTTCTTGACAAAGAAATCCCTATTTTCAAACCAGTGACCCAACTTTTGGCCTCTGATAGGCAGGCCTGTTTCCATAAAAATGTATTTTTTTTGGCTCCACTGATTTTCTATAACCAAGAACTATAGAAAAACTTGAGTTAATTTCAAAATGCACCAAAAATCCTCAACAGAGTCCCAAAGTTGGCCCAAGACTTGCCTGATGGATTCATCTTTTACAACATAGGGCTTCAACCAAGACTTGTCCAATGCTTGGAGCTTGTCATGATTATCTATTTCTAGCCACCTTGAGGGTTGTTAAGCAAGTATGCATGGTCGTAACTCCTCCATGTCTCTCCTCTCCATGGTTTTGGAGAGGCAAAATTCAAATGAATAGGGTGTATTATCATTGAAACCCAAGAGCACTGTCGAAGAGTTTCTATGATATATTTCAAAACATCCTAAGTTAGCAACAACTAGAATTGTCCGTGAAAATGAGATGTTAGTTCATTTTCTTTCAATTCCCTTATCTAACATTGGCTTTCTCACGTTGACTACATCATCCCATAGAAGTAGCATAGATGTTTGACAATGTCACATATGCTCTATTAAAGCGTCTCGAGTGGCCAAGGATTTCAACCATGCATGCATGATGCTCCACTATAGGCTTCACTTCAAATTTTCTACTAATTCAATTGAAATGATGCTAGCCTTCATCTACTAGTCCTGCATGGCCGCAAGCAGATAAAATAGAAATGAAGGTGATCTGGCCTACTTTAATGCCTACTTCTTGTATTTCATAAAAGAGTGTTAGGGCATCTTCCTCATGCCCATGCATTCGATACCCACACTACAAAGCTACTAATCAGCACATGAAGGAAAAATAATTGCAATGGTAATAGAGTTAGGCTTCACCTTTGCAAAATGCATTCAACTACATATTTTCATGGATTCAACAATGACCAAATTGAGTATACCTCACAATATCTGCACTTCGTTTAATTACATATGGGTTCATTCCTGTCATTTTGAAGTTGATAAAAGAGCCCCAACACCTCATCACAATATCCATTCAATTCATAACAAGAAATTACTGCATTCCATGAAACTAAATCCCTCTTTGGCATATTGACAAACACTTCATATGTATCATCCATTTTTTTTGTTGCAGCACCGTTAATTTTGCACAAGAAGCGAAAGCACTGGAAAATAGTGTCTGAATTGGATTTCGCTCCAGCCAGCTGCATTTTAGAAAGGATCTCACTACACCACTGTTGTGACCATTCAACTCATACTTGGATATCATCACGCTCCAACTTATCACATTGGGTTTTGACCTTCCCAACTACATTTCGTCAAGTACCTTTCCTGCCTCTTCACAATTTCTAATTTCGAAATATCCTGTAGTCATCGTGTTCCATGTAACTATGGATTTCCCTACCCTGCTCTAGGGCCACAATCTCAACGCGTGCCTTGAGGAAAATTGGAAAGGTGTGTCTCCACTAAGTCCTCCCTGTCGTGTTTGGTAATATAGCTTGAGGGCTTCCTAGCAGTTCCCATCCCTAACACAACCTCTAATAATAACATTCCATGCGGTAACATTTTTCTTGGGAATTTTGTCAAACACCTGGCTTGTGCCATTCATACTTCTACAATAAGCATACTTGTAAAAAGTGCAGCAAGATCGTCTGAAAAGAGGCAAATTAGTGATATGGGAATTTCAATCTGCATGAACAATTCTGGCCTTGTATCGATCTCAGATTCAATCCAGTACACCTTTATCTACAGCTTAAGACATTTGGGATTAAACAACTCTGTCAACATCACATTGGGATTCAAGTACAACTTAATGTGCCCAATAAGAAAAATCCTTTGGGTGAGACAGACCCATGAAAAAGAAGCTACCAACACCTACAGAACCCGGCTATCTTAATATCTCTTTTTCATTTTCAAATCTATTTAAATCCCACCTTATTTAAAAGAGTCTATTGATGCTGATCATTGTTGGATGACTCTAGTTTTCCCATCTGTTATCAAAGGACCTTCCAAAAATACTGTATGTTTTGATCCTACTCTTTCTTCTTTACGCTCTACCTCAAAAGTATCTGGGCCATAATTCAAAGCTAAGTTTAGCCTAGACCAGATTCTATCATTATTGGGAGTTGGAATTTTTGTCAATCCCATTAAGGATGTCGGATATGGGGTGGAAGAATTGCACCAGAGGTCAAAATCTGAGAAGTAGTTGGAGTGAATTGGTGAGAACTTGAAGTGTCTGAGAAAGATGCAAACACATCAGGAAAATAGGCAGAGCTACATCCAGAGAGGTGCCCAGTGTACAAAAAACCAAGTGACTACATTGGATCTGAAAATGTTGCAGTTGTAGATGACAACAATGTAGTAGGTGGCCTATATATATCTGCATGGAATGAAGGAATGTCTTGCCCTTGCCCTACACTGAAGAATGTTTGGGGACCAATAAAAAAAATGGATATTTTTGCTTCACAGGTGCATATGCTGGCATTGCAACTACAAGAATTGGTCCTCCAACTTGAGACCAAAGTGTCATATTTCATTTCACCAGCCATTGTACTATTGTGAACATTACCTTAGCTCAAAACCTATTTGGAATAGACTTCCTTTGCAACTTACACCTAGCCATCTTTGTGATAGTACAGTTTTTCCTCTCCACCAATACATTTTGTTGTGGAGTGTAAGGTGTAATATATTGTCTTTGGATCCCATGTTTAGCACAAAATTTATTGAAATATTTTAAGTATAATTCCCCACCAGTATCATATCTGAGAGAGGCAATATGAAAACCTAACTATTTCTCTATTAATGCTTTGAAATTTTGAAATTCATTAAACACATCATATTTTAATTATAGAAAATATACCCACATTTTTCTACTGAAATAATCAAAAAACCGAAGGAAGTACCTAGCACCAGTGGTTGATGTCATGTTCATTGGTCCACATATGTCTGAAAGTACAAACTGAAGGACCCTCTACGCTCTCCAAGCTTGTCCTTTATAAAATGGTATTCAATGTAGCTTCCCTACCTGACAAGCGTTGCAAACTCTGTGGATCTTCTACAGAATGTTCGGGAGTCCATCTACTATTTTTTCTCATGGCAACTGAGAGAGATAGGTCAAGTTGAGGTGCCCATACCTATGACGCCATAGGGGTGCTAGATTTTGCAAAAAAAATTACCTTTAACTTACAATTTCTAATAAGATTAGTATTCAAAAATCTAAAGACACTGAAAGCTAAGAGATTCATCTAAAATGCATCATTATAATCTTGGACATAGAAAGCACTCATCATTGCATAGTTTCCCAAAAGGTAAACATTTTAAGGGCTTCTTTCCTAATTCAAAATCGCTGAAGATATATAAACTAACTATTTCATTTGTCCTACAATTCCAATAGTGCACATGGAAAGCTTCTCTGCAAATCTCTTTTGTTGCATATGGTAGGCCTTTGAATAGACTAAGCTTGTACTAGCATAATGCAAACATGACTTGAAATTCACCACTGTGTTTTGGTTTCTGAATACTGCTACATTATTGAATGACTAGTGGAGTATCAACCAGTGAATAAGTTTCTAGCTTTGGAGAAGTCACAATATATATTATAATTTTGTCTTGCAGATTGGCCTCTTAACAAATTTTTTCTAGGAATGCCTCTTATGAAAAAATGAGTTCTTTCCTAATAGGTTATGACCCTCTTGAAAATACCAGGTTCAATAGAACATTGGAAGAAAATATCTAATGCACCAATCATGCTACCACTACAAGCCATTGCAGAAAATAAAAACCAAGGTGAAAAAGGATCTACAGCTACATTGTAGACGTGTTACAGTGACAAAATTTCTTGAATGTCTATTCTCCAGCATCCATAGCATTACCACCAATAATCATAGTTTGTATTTAACTCCAAATAATATACATTCCAATAAGAAGTTTTCAATCATAGTTTTACCTTGTGGCAATGATTTTCCTTATGCCCTGCTCTCATTTTCAGTCAAAAACTAGATTTCCTATATTGATGACGTTCCTACTGTAATATGACCAACTATCGGACAACCATTTCACTGTAATTCTAGATAAAATGACCAGTGTACCCAAATAATATCTTTGCAAGCATATCATTTTCACTCACAAGCTTGTGCCGTGTGGACCATAACCTAGATTTATTGTCATTTTGAGCTTGGTACTCCTACAGTCCCAAGAAAATGCTTAGAGATATAGCCAATACATAGAGATCACCATACACGTACTAACCAAAAGGGTCATACTGTGTTCCTCTAAGTCAGGATCATATTTACACTGTAGTCATCAGTGTCAAGGAGATAAACTGTCATGATACATATTGATATTTTCAAACTTTGCTATCAAGGAAATTCTGTCAATGCACATGATATTCAAATTTATTAGCATTGAAGGTACTCCTTTATTGGTGAGATATTACAATGCACTGTAATCAAATTCCTTCAACACAAGAATTTGTTAGTCCTCGAAACGGTCAGAAATTGGAATGAAGCTTGAATGGTCCACTTCAATGAGACTGTGACAGAGTATATATATAGAACCTTCCACAAATTTCAAACAACTCTGGAAACTCCAGAAGTGAGCTTTAAGGACTGAGACTTGACAAATACTAGCCTAAGTGATTTATTTGCAAGATTTGTGCCTTTAAAAAGACATATGTTATAACCAGCCTCCTTATGAGTTTGATCACATTAGTCACCCAACCATGTCACTGTCACAGGCCAAGATGATTTTGGATTGTTAAAACTTGTATGATTGCCACTGAATTAATACAAATTAACCTAGGATGTAGATAAAAAAAAAAAAGCTACAGATCCAATTCCATATCGCCACAGATTGGAGCTTCGCAGATCCAAGAATTATCACGAGGTCACCAAAGATACATTGTGTAGAAAATCTTCAAACTGGAAAGTTATAGTTCAACATAAGTCCACTTCATTCTAGCGATTGACCAAATTTTCTTGAAACCAAGACTAGAATTTGAAAACTTTCAAATCACTGATCTCTTTCAAGGAAAATTACCCTATAACAAAACAAAATCAATCCCAGAAGCCCCAAAACTCACCCAAAGCCAAAAAAAAATATTTTTCAATGCCACAGGAATAGTCAAAGAAAATTACATGGGAGTGGTCTTCATGCAAGGTTAATGAGCTGGGAAAGAAAGTAGTGCAAGTGACACCAACGAAACCCCACAGAAAACAATTGAATCACATTAATCATTCCTTTTTGGCTGTAGAGATGATGGGCTTCTTTTTGCTGGACCAAAATTAAAAAATACAAGAGGTCGAGCCAAAACAAAAAAACAAAATAAGGCCCTTTGATATTATTTACAGAAAAAACTTTGCTTATTTGCTTGCCATAAGAGAGATACCAATAAACAAGGAATGAGAGACTTGTGGTAGAATGTCGAAGTTGAGTGAGGCTTGTATACTGACTGGGAGAGAATAGAGATTAGAGTGATTCAACCAAACTTGAAACAAAGAGACCCGATTGTCATCTGAATCCTCAGATCACAGTTGCCATCCAAATCACAAATAAAGAGCTCAACTAATGCGGAATTGATCCTTTACACATTGGACTGAAATTAAGTCTCTAATTAGGGCTATTAAAATTAAAAGGTTTTCTCCCTATTTCCGGTTTGAATATTTTGACATCCCCTTCTTGTGCAACATTCCACAATCCATAAAGTCTAGTCAACAAAGTTCTTCCAGCGATTTCTTTCTTTTTCCACTCTTGCTTGGGCTTGTCCTCTCCTAGCTCTTATACCATGTTAATTTAGATTAACATGTTCTTGCTTAACACAGTAACTTAAAATTCCATATAAGCCCATTATACTTTTATTCGCACTGAATCATTTTCCATTGATAGAAACTTAAGAAAGAACATGTATGATTGATTCAGAAGACAAGCCAAGACAAGAGAACACAAGTATGTGGCACAAGCCAGGGAAAAACCCCAAGATGGGGAAAACCCTTCATCAATTCTTCTTATTATTAAAATCAAATGTCCAACAAAGAAAGAGAGAGAGTACAATAAGAATGACTTGCCAATTTGAAACAGTGAATATGAAATAATGATCACGAGTAAGGATTTGCTATCAGCTGAATACAACCCTCTTTTATTCATACCCAGACCTCCTTAATCACTGCATATTTCCTTCAATTATTATGGTTCAACTTTGCTGCCAGCGTAGGCTAGAAGATAGCCCTTTGGCACGTCATCCACTTATCTGATCAGGAGAAAATAGGTCCGTGGCCTACCAGTGGCCCAGAATGTGAAAATTCCTAGATCTGACAATCTTAGGATTCCTAATGCAACTATCTGAGCTTACTTCTCCTATTATGTAAATTACATTTACAAAATTAATTTAGATTGCATCATGAATTATTGAAGTAAAATACTAAAGCAGCCTACACTTAATTAAATATGATTCTGAAACAGGGAAACTAAGAAAGAAATAAATCACACATAGGACACCTTTATTTTGGACTAATTCTCAGGAAAAACTCAATGCGGGAAAACCGGTGTAGCAAATTCTAAGGATTTGTATTATTAAGCAGCAGTTTCTGAATACAATCTTCAGATGCCTTGCTAGCTATCCAGTACATAGAAATCACGACAGACAAAAATATAGTGAGTGTTTCCTCACACTTCAAGCCCCGGCTGACCCGGCTCTGAACTGGCGAAACCCCAGCTCTCTTCGCGTTGCATATGCGCAGTAGATGCATAAGCCTACGTGGGTATGGTTGTGGATTGTGTCACCTCTTCTATGAATTGATCCACCTCTCATAAAATCAAGTTTCATCCCTCCCAGCTCAGAAACAGTGATCTCCAGCAAAAACTCGGATTGTCTCATGGAAACACTGCACAGTCCCTTTGTGGGTGTTTTTCACCCCTTTTGGCGGCTGTATCACACCTCCTAGTGGCTCCGCTACTTATTCTGTTGGTTCTACTACCTCTCTATTATGTACTCTTAGTCCTAGAGAATATCCTCTGACCAATAACTGCCTCTGCCCCTCACTTCACTGAATCACTTAGATCTGATCTTTGTCTGAGCATTGCTCTGTCAGAAGAATTCAATCCCAAGGTTCACTCGGTGTGTCTTTCCAACTAAAAATGATATTAGATATTGTAGGGTAAGCAACGAAATAGGTAGTATGCATGATATTCTATTCCATAATTCACTACCTTTCCCATTTATAAAATAGTTTCTACAACAATTCTACTGCATAATAGTTCTTTATGTTGCTATTTGTTGAGATTTTGGCTCACATGGGGATTACAATCACCCTTTCCATAGGAGATACATATGGCTTATGCAATTGGCATACCATTGTTGTTATTGTAACTAACATTTCCTAATAAGAAGTTACAGTTGAAACATTGAATTTACTTGTTTTGGCTTCCTAATTGTTATGTATGCCATATATAACACAAGCTGTCCATTGGGATTCATACGTGACCAAATGAAAAAGGCTTTAACTGTTACTAAATGAAAAAATGTGACAGGCTATGATTGGAGGGATTTTGTGAAAATTATAATGAAAAATAAAAAAGTGAAGGCCTGCACCTCTAGTGCAGTGATAGCAGGGTTTCCTATTTATAATATTCTAGAGTTATTATTATTATTATTATTTGTTCATTTATTTTTGACTATTTCTCCCTGGTTAAGGTGTTTCTCAAGTTTTTCAACTCTGAATGCTAAACACGTTGCTTGATGTCTTGCAGTGGAAACACCTCACATCTTAGCATAGGTCCAAGATCTAGTTCTGGTAAAATAGCGCAAATTGTGGAAGATTTGGTAATTACCTACTATTGAAAGCCTTGCCACTGTGACCCTAGTTCTATTTGGCCACAACTAGAAGGTTAGTGCATTGGGAAAAAGAGAATGTTGTGTGCGTTGATGCTGCACACAGGGCATCTTTTTGCAAGCCCTTTTTCCCATCATGTGCAAGAGCAATTTGCATCTGCAAGATGCACATAGTATTCTCTTTGCCCAATAAAATAACTTTCTAGTGTTGCATGAGCTTCTAGCGTCTTTAGACTAAGGAAATTTCCAGAAATTTGTCACTCTTGGTTCGTAGTTATCCTGTGAGTTTAGTCTGATTGCAAGACTTTTCCCTTCACATTCCTTCTCAATGTTTCTTCCATAACCTCAGAGCTACTCGTGTTTGGGGTTGTTACCTAGATATATCTTAGGGTCTGGACCAACCTCTTGATATGCTGGCAGCATTTCTATACCTCCAGCAGATATATCACTTATAATAGGCATTTTTGTTTTTCAAAAATGCCATTACTCTCACAAAAGGGTGATTTCTAATTTAAGATTATTTCTCCCACAACTCAACATGTTGTGTGCAATGTGGTGCCTGTTGGGTGATTTCGATGGCTTCTACAAAATAGTTATTAGAAAATGTTTCTAACCTCTTAGGAAGGAGCTACTTAGAGGTGGTTGCCTCTCTGACAATTGATAGTATTGATTGTTCATTAGTATATTGAAAATTTCATCGTCGGGGACTAATGTTTCAATCTTATCAAGTGTCTCTTATTTCATATTCAACACAAGATGGAATTTGCATGCACTCATTTCATTGGAGAAAGGCTTTCTGGCTTGCCTTGAATATTGAAAGCAAGTTACAGAAGTGATCCCTAAAGATGGAGCATCATTGACAACAATTCAAGCTCCTCTCAGTGGATTTTTTCTAATCCCCCTTCTTCTGCTCCTTCCCCTTGTCATATTCATCTATTTACAAGGCATGACAAAGATGCTCATAAGTCTAAATTTTAGCCCAAAATCAATTGTAATGATAGTGGAAATGTTACGAGAATATTTGTGTTATCACTAATGGTCTGCCCATTCTAATGAGGGATGTCTTAAGCAAAGAGTTCTCAACACATATTTCAGTGGCTGCGCAAAAGGAAGGAGAAGGTTAAAATGATTATATTCAACAATCCTAGTTACATAAGTCTTTTTTATGGACTTCCCAATCCATGGTGGGAATGCCTCTGCTACTAAGTATGGTAATTCTAACAATTAAAAAAAAATGGAAAAACAATTCTAAGCCCACAATTAGTCTTAATCATCATTGACTACTTCACTTTAGACAAGGATTCTTTGTCTATGAAAAATTGTTGCATTATGGTTAATGGTAGTGATAAAAATCTTATTTCACAAGATCATGTGATTTTTCTTAATTTTCATTCAAAATGTTAACCTTGGTCTAAAATTTTTGGGTTGGATGAAGGATAAGGAACCAATGCAAGTTATGAAGGTTCGTTAATTCACTTTTGCTATTGACCACTCTTTGATAGTATTAAGTATGATGGCACTCTTGTTGACTGATGTGGTCTTATTCCTTGGAAGGTTTTATCAACACGATTGCCATGCAAGCTATTATACATTGTCTTGAAACTTCCCTATTTTTGCAGAGAAGTTAGCGTCATGCTAGTGATTAATTTGAAACTGTATTTTAGTGGAAAATTTCACTTTTTTTTGGTGGAATAGTTCATAATTTATTCTGATCTTTTTTTGCAAGTGTACTAGTCACGTGATAAATGTGTGGTTTACTTCAAAGGATTATTAGTTCTTTCTAGATACGCTTTTCATCATTCGCTTTTAATACTTCTCTAGTGCTCTTGAGGTCTATTTTGTTATGTTTATTGGCTATTTCTGTGGAAATTTTTTCAATAGGTTCTGAAAGGTAAATCCAAATGCAAAAAATATTATTTTACATATTGATATTTGTTCAAGACATTCTTGTGTGATACTTGAATTTCATAAATCTAGATTTCTATTTCATTATCTATATCAATAAATAAGAACATGCCCATGGATTGTCCATATTTCTCAAACTGTGGATTTGTTCCTTTCATGTTGCATGTTCTTTTATATTGTTGTGTTGTGATTCAAATTTGTAGTTGTGCTTTCCAGTTATTATCCTACATAGTACATGCTTTGTTAGATTATATCAAAAGTTATTCTTATTGTCCTTTTATTATGTATATTGAACATATTATTTCTAGAAACTTTTGATCTTCTTAGATTTTCTATTCCTTTGGTGTATCTTTACACCTTTAGGGGCAATTTATTGTTTAAAGTCTAATTCTTTAAAGGGTGCTAGCTCAATGGAAGAGCAGCTGCTTTACAAGAAGGAGGTTGGTGGTTCGATTCCATCGTGCCGTGATATTCATAGGGAATGCCGACGATCAGTTTTTGGTGATAGATGCTCTTTTGACCATCACCAATGAGCTTATGGTGACATTTTCCGACCCTCGCCAAAATATGAAATGGTGACGGTCAATGAACGCCACCATATATATGCATCAGTAGTGACGACCATTAAAATTTTGTCACCATAAATCTTTGTTGTCGATATGAAATGGTGAGGGTCACTGTTTGTCATTATAGTCATTATTAGTGATGGACCTTGATGTCACCAATGAATTTATGGTAACGGTCAATGAACGTCGCCATATATATGCACCAATAGTGATGCCCATGAAAGGTCCATCACAAAAAATATTTGTTATTCATATTGTTATAGCATCATTTTTCACCCTCATGTGATTCATGATTGTCTCTTTGGCCTTGGGCACCCATTCCCACAGACTTGAATAAAGTTCATAAAAAAAAATGTTTAAAATCCCATACGCGGGTATGCCTAGACTTTTCCGCGTGTATACGTGAGTACATAGATACTTTTCCACGTATGCCATTAGAATCATTAAAAAATATATAAAAATCCCTATTTTCGAGGCTGGGTTGATGGTTATTCAAGTAATTCAACCACCCCAGCCCGTGGCCAACTATTTCCAACTGATTGAAACTACTTTGAGGGAGTATAAAAGCCCCTCATATGCATGGCCTAAGGGAGAGAGAGAAATTATAGATATTATACTCTGTTGGAGCCCCAATTCAAGTCTGATTTCCCGTGCCTCATGCACTTCCCAGTTTATTACAGGAAACCCTTGTTTCCTGGAGATGTTCATCAGCTTATATTTCATCTCGTGTGCACAAGTCTTGGAAGAATCTTAGCGAGGCAAGGGCGAGATAGATCCAGACGATGGTCTGTTCAAATATCGTGGAAGGATTCTCTCCACCTTTCTATCATTGTACATGATGTTCGTAATGAAGAAGAACCATCTTGTTCCCGAATTCACGTGTTAATATCTGCTTGAATATGTGAAAATATTGTTAATTAAGCATTTATTATTGTTTATATGATGTTTCACATGGATTACACTGACATTTAGGAGAGATATATATTGTACAACTAGGTTTCCGTGCATGTTTCTTCTTGATTTTCAGGTTGAAGAGGAAGAAGGGTTGCTGGGGGTTTGGACCCCGTGGGATCTACATCAAACGTAGGATCTACGGGTGAGTTCTACCATCGATGTTATCTAGTTTTTAGCATACAAGTGTGGTTGTGTGAGTCCTTCTTGAATAGCGTGCCCTAATCTGTGGAGGTTTTGACCCAACGACCTCTAGGGAGTTATTTCTCGAAACAGAACTAGCGACTCAGCTGGGGATTGCATTCTTGTGATTCCCCTTGGGTGGTTTCAACTGTTTTAAAGGTTTCCAACTGTTTTAATCATCATTTCCAGTCCAGTTAGTTTTTTCTCAGTCAAACTAAGGACCTGGTTCTTTAACCAGGCTTGATAATTTTTTCTTTTCATTATTTACCTTTTCATACGCTATTTTTCCTCTACACAGACGCGTATACATGCAGTTTTTGTTAAAGGAAGTCGCATATACGTGGTTTTCCTTTGGCACAGTCGCGTATGCACGCTTGTTGCAAAACTGCTAAGAACCGTATGCCTGGGCAAATTTTGAAATTTTTGATTTCTTGACTTTTTAGTCTTGTCTGCCTGTGGAGACCTGTTCCTGCAGTGTCCTTTTAGTCTCTGGATTGTGTTGAAAGTGGTTATTGGTCTTTTTCTCTCTTGTTTCGTTGAAGATTGGCTCTTTTGGAAAATCTTGTTTTTTAGTGCTTGCATTTCTGGTTCGAGTACCAAGATCTCTTTCTGGAGATTCTTGGTTGTTCTACTTTATCAGGACAGAGAGCTTCTGCTCATATGCTCTTTCCTCACTTTATGTTTTGCTTTGCACTTTAATTTTTTCCTACTTTTCGGTTGGTTTTCTTGATTTCATTTGACTAGGTCTTGTCGCAATTTTTGAAGAGTCAGTTTTGGTTCTTTGAAGTTTTGTTTGCTGCAAGTTTGTGCTATTCTTCTAGGCTGAGTTACTGAGTTTCTTGTCTTCCTTTTGCTCATATAAATATTGCTACTAGTTGGCATTATAAGATTTAGAGCATTTTTGTTGGAGTTTTTGCTTGAAATTCGGAGATTGTTTGGCTTGGTGATTGGATAGTTTTCTTGGTCTCTTTGAAGTCTTCTTTTATAAAATTCAAAAAGCTCAAAAATTTTTCTTTTTCCATTGCTTTTGTTTTGCATTTTTGTTTTGGTTTCTTTCCATATTTTGAAGCTTTGTTGAGATTTTTTGCCTTCAGTTTCTGACTTGATTTGGGAAGGGATTTTTCATTGGTTTCTTTCTCTTATTTCGAGCATTTTTTTGGTGTCTTTATACTGGGAGTTACTGATTTAGGAACTAGCTTTGTGGACAACCGGAAAAGTGATAGGACTGAAGGATTCTTCGAAATTTCTCTTTGCTTTGGTAGATTTTGCATCTTAGAATTGGCATGCTCTTAGTAATTTGCATTAGGTGCACTTGAGCATTTAGTCTTTTTCATAAATTTTGCGAGTGTGAAGTTTGTTATCTGAAAAGAAAAAAAAATAGTCTCGTAGAACCTATGTAGAAATTTCTTTTCGTCGAAAGGCAATTACTGCATCTGCATGTAGTTTGGTTTTCATTAATTTCTTTTCTGCGTCATAAAACATCACAAGTTTCATTTCCATATTCCCTTGACTTAACATAACATCCAACTAAAATAAGCGCAATAATTTAAAAACAACTAGCAAGTTTTTTATTAAGTGTCATACACCAACTATCTAGGTTGTAGGGCCTTGGATTAGGCGAGTGGAGAGTTAACTCTCCAAGGCCGCTCAAACTAAAACATAGAAGTTTATTAAATGAGCGAAATCCAACTCTGTTAGGTGGACCGGGAAAGCTCTCCTTCAGAGAGTCAAGCGTGAGGGGAAGTGAAGGCTGAGAAGAGAGATACCCCCTCTCTGATTTTCTGGATCTTGCCTTAAGACCGTTCCGCTCAGCTGCTGACATGGATTGGTTCCCTTAGTTGCCATTCCTAGGTTCCACACAGATGACTGCAGGGGGGAATACCCATGGTACCTGAGGCAGACGTCGTATCACTTCCAGCAGTACTTCTGGAGGGTGCCCCGGCGAAGCTTGGGTACTTGCATCGGAAAAGGCTGTTGTTAGGAGGTCAGCGTAACTGTTTCTGTTACCTTCGCTAGTAGGCTTGGGCCGTAATTATCCCAGAATACTTTCGGGAGGTCCTATTTTTCGCTTTCTCGTATTTTGGTGTCCGATCCTAATCACCCGGAGCAGAAATACCTGATTGCTGCTTTCTTGGTTGCATCTTAGGGATTTTTGTAGTGAGTTCTCTTTACTCCTAGCTTGCCTAGATTTATACTTTTTTTAGTCTAATTAATCTATTAAAGTGGCTGATCAAGCACCTCGTCGATCGAGGAGAGTTCGGGGGTTATCTCCCGAAAGTGTTGAGCCTTCTTCAAGAAGGAGTAGGAGTAATATAGCAGGTGAATATCACCCGGTGGTATCTGACGTAGTGGAGAGAGATCCTCCACAAGGGCTTGAAGGTTTTGTAGTTGGTTCCGAGAAGAGCGTTCCGCTCACCTCGAGAGTCTTGTTTCCGGGAGAGCTAGAAATAGAAGTAGAGGAAGTACCTGAGTCTCCTCAGTCACTTCCATCTCCTCTTCCTCCTGATTATCCGTTTGTTGTTGAGTACATTGGACCTAAGTCAGAAAAACCAGAAATTCCTTATCCATCTTATTCATACCTTTCGATGGCCACGACTGGGAACGCAGCTTTGGCTGTGAGTGCTGCAGGCATTCAGACTCCTGCTTCAGTAGAAGGAGGAGGCACAATTGCTATATCTTCGATTGCTTCTAGTACTGCTGTGTTTGGCTCTGGTTTCACCCAAGAACATGCTTCTCAATCTGGTACCTTTTGTTTTGGAATGCCCACTAGTGGGATTCCTTCGTTTTCCTTTTCTGCTGCTACAACTGCGTCTACACCCATGTCTTCCATGGCTAGTGGGTCAGCTTCTTTTCAAGGGTTCCCCTTCGGAAGTGGGCATATTCCTAGTTTTAATCCTTCCTTAGGGTCTTTTCCTTTTACTTCTCAGACTCAGAGTTTTAACCCTTGGTCTGGAGGTCAGAGTTCGACTACCTTTACAGGTTGGAACCCTATTTTTACAGCAGTGGGGGCAGGGAATCAATTTTACGCTGGTCAACAAGGGAATGTTTCTTTCCCTTCGTCAAGTTCTTATCAGACTTTTTCCCCTCTTTCTAATTCTTGGAACCCCTATCAGGGGCTTTCCTCTTCATTCATTACTTCTGGGGGGGAACTGGTCCGGTCTTTGGTAACTCTACGTTGGGAGGGGGTCCTTATCCAAATGCTGGGTCCTATGGTCTAACATTTTCTATGAGTTCTTTCTGGCAACCTGGTGCCTCATCAAATCCAGGTTATTCTTTTCAGAATGTTGGGAATTCATCCCATCAAGGATGGAATCCTCAGGCTCCTCCTCGTTTACCTTTTCTGGCAAAGTTGAACTTGCCAAATTTGTCGAAATTAACGAATTATCTGATCCGATATAGTCCAGGGTGGCCTCCAGTTCCTACCAAACTACCTTCAGACATTCCAAAGTTTGAAGGCAAGAATGGAGAGGATCTGGCTGATCATATCACCACTTTCCATTTATGGTGTTCATCTAACTCCCTGATTGACGATTCGATTAGGTTGAGGTTGTTTCAACGCACCTTGACTGGAAACGCTACCAAGTGGTATATTGAGTTAACTGGGGGCAGTTTTGCTACTTTTGGAGATCTGGCTACGACATTTCTAAATAATTTCCAGTTGCCTGTCCGTTATGATGCCGAGACTGAACTCCTAGCTAATTTTAAACAGGACGATGCAACCCACATTTCTGATCATATTCAGGAATGGCGGAGAAGGAAGAGGCTCATTAAAGCTCATATTCCAGGTGAATTTCTTTTGGAATGATTTTTGAAATCCTTGCAGTCAGATATTTCTAAGGATGTATCCCTCTCAGGGGTATTTTCTGAGGAGCAGGCTATTTTTAGGGCCCAACAGCTTGAATTGATATATTCTCAATCTGGTGTCCTTCATAAATATCAGCCTAATTCTCCTCGCTCCAAATTAGACTTATCCAAGACTAAACCTAGTCCTCATGGTGATGGACTTATTGGGTCGATCAATAGTGGTGCAGCTAAGCTGCTTAGTCAATTGCAATAGTTGTCTATACAATCTGCTTCTTCTGGTCAGGCTGTGCCTGTTGAGTCATCACCTTCTCAATCTTTGTCGGTAAATGTTGTTCAGACTTCTAACCCTAAAGAAAATCAACAATCCAAAGGGAAGAAGAAGGGACGTAATAAGAAAAAGGGCAAGAATGGGAAGGGTAATGCAAATAAATCCAACGAGCATGTTGGTGAGGGTCCAAAGGATAAAAATAAAGTGAAGTTTCCATGCAAGTTATGTGCTGGAGACCATCTTACTCACCTTTTTCCTAAAATTTAGGATGCGCAATGCTTGTTAGCCCAGCAGGGTTCTTCTAGTTCCCAGGTTGTGTTGACAAACCCTTTTCCCCAAGGGAAACAGCTAGTTGTTGGCGTGAATCAAAATACTGGGGCTTCCTCTGGGGGCACCCAGGAAGGGGAAACTCCGTCAAACATATACATGATGAGTGCTCACGCAGATATCGCCACGAGATCCCATGATTATGGTGAAGATGAGTCTTCAAAAGCCAAGGGTGCTCCTGATGGTACTGTGTCGCTTCATATTACGAGGCCTACTGTTGAGCCTATACCTCAGATGCCAAAAGCATCTACTAAGTGTACGATGATTAATCCAAATTCCAGGGTTGCCCAGAACTACTCTATTGTGGAAGATCTGGCGCAGAGTCCTTGTGCCATGTTGGCTCTTGAGGTGCTCCATTCTTGCCCAGCTCAGCGCAGCGCTTTGCTCACTGCTATTGGGGCTGTTGATCCAAAGAACTCTCTTGTGATTACATTCGATATGTCTAATTTTAAAAAGAGACTCCCCCATCATATGGCTTTTTAGATCAAATCGTCGTTCTAGAAATTCAATATCTTTCAGACGGTCGTTGATGAGGGTGCTTCCACATGTGTGATGTCTCTTGCATGTTGGAAGGGAATTGGATCTCTCGCAGCTGTTCCATCTACTACTCTTCTGACTGCGTTTGATGGTCATTCTCACAGACCGCATGGTATTATCCCAGCTTTGCCCATCTGTGTTGGGGGCAAAACTATAAATATAGAGGTTGAGATAGTTGATGCAAGCTTGGACTACAACCTTCTGCTGGGGCGAAACTGGATTTATGAGATGGATGCCATTGCATCCTCATTATTTCAGATTATTTGTTTCCCTCACGAAGGGAGGATTGTTACAGTGGATCAACTGGATTGTTCTCCTATAGACCCGAATGCATCTACTGACTCAACTATTCCAAAGTTGGATAATTCCAAGCTTCCTGTTGAGAATTTAGGGGTTGGAATGTATTCTTCTTTGATGGATACTTTTGATATTCCACCTCCTACCGTTCATATAAATGCAATTTCATCCTCCAGGGATCCTATTCGAAGAGAGTTCTTCAGAACTCATTATTTTTCGGATCCTTGGACCTTGCCTTCCCCTACCTCCACATTAGCGAAAGGTCAAGTGGGTGGAATGGCATTTCCGATGTCTGCAGCTGAGATTGCTTATCAATCTATTGTTGATTCTGCAGAGTCCATTCCAGCTCCTCTTTCTCTGGAAGAGTTGGATGGCGATGTGGCTCTGGCTTGGACACTTAGTTCTTCTTCCGCCCAGGATTTCCTTGATACCACTCTTCCATCTGAAGAGGCCATCCTGGAAGCTATGACTGGTATAGATAGACCGTGGGATGATTTGTATCATCGGTCCTACTTTTTACCTGATTTGAGGGAAGTTGAGTCAAGTTTTCCAAGTCCTTTGTCTCCTGGTCCTGTTCACCCAGTCCTGAACCCTTTAGCACCAACACAGGTATATGTTGAAGGGAACATGGCTGTGATTTCTCCAACTATCCCGGTGAACATTTCCAGGAATCCCAATGTTATAGAGAATGTATTCATCGGAGCTGAATGTTCCCCTGAAGAGATTCAAATTTACACCGATCTCTTTAAAGATTTTAGGGATGTGTTCACTTGGTCTTATGAGGAAATTCTTAGTATAGATCCATCTATTGTCTAGCATGAGATCAGGACTTATGAAAATGCTAAGCCTGTGAGACAAAAGCTTCGTTCGGTCAATCCTAGGAAGGCTGCAACTATCAAAGCCGAGGTGGAGAAGCTGCTCAAGGTGGGATTTATTTTCCCTGTTCCTTTAACAGAGTGGGTTTTGAAACCTATTCCCATAGATAAAAAACAAGGAAAAATTCGAGTTTGCATTGATTTCAGAGACCTTAATAAAGCATGTCCGAAAGATAATTACCCCACACCATTTATAGATCAGATTATGAATGAGTGGGCCGGTAACGAGATTTTCTCCTTCATGGAAGGTTTCTCCGGATATAATAAGATTACTATCCATCCTAAAGATCAGCATAAGACTGCCTTTATTTGTCCCTGGGGTACTTTTTCTTACAAGAAAATGCCTTTTGGTCTTAAAAATGCTGGGGCTACGTTTCAGCGGGCCATGTCATATGCCTTCCACGACATCAAACATATTATCGAGACATACTTGGATGATTTAGCTGCTCGTTCTTGAAAGAGAATTGATCATCCTGCTCACCTCCGTCAAGTATTTGAACGATGTCGTTTCTACAATATTAGGTTGAATTCAAACAAGTGTGTTTTCACGGTCACATCCGGTCGTTTATTGGGATTTATAGTGTCTAGGGAAGGGATTAGGGTAGATCCCTTCAAGATTGAGGCAATACTTCGGTTGCCTCCCTCGTCGTCTATTCGTCAACTTCAAAGTCTACAAGGAAAGGATAATTTTCTTCAGAGATTTATCGTAAATTATGCTGAAGTTACCAAAGGATTTATGAGATTGTTGAAGAAGGGAGTTCCATTCTTTTAGGATGACTTCACTCAGCGCTCATTCGAAGCTTTGAAAAAAGCATTGACCTCTGCTCCTTTATTGAGTCCACCTGATTATAGCAGGGATTTCCTTTTGTATCTTACAGCAGCAGAATCTACCATTGGTATGGTTCTAGTTTAGGAGGACGATGCTCTTCCAGAGCATGTTATATACTATCTTAGTCGAGGCTTGGTAGGACCTGAACTCCAGTATACTCCAATAGAGAAACTGGCTTTAGCAGCTGTTCATGCTATGTAGCGACTCAGACATTATATTCTTCTGCAAAAAACTTATGTTTTGGCAGTAGCCAATCCATTTCAGTTTGTTCTTAGTAGGTGAGTGATTGGGGGAAAATACAATAGATGGATTGTGATTTTGCAGGAATTTGATCTTGATTTTATGTCTGCCAAGTCCAAGAAATCATTGGTTTTCATGGAATTAATCTCTGAGTTTCCCTGTGGGGAAGAGATAGTCTATGATGAATCCTTCCCGGATGAACATTTGTTTCTCATCTCTCCACAGGATCCTTGGTATGGAGATATCATTGTGTATCTTCAGACTGTGAGGTTTCCCTCTACTTTTTCGAAAGATGAGCGCCGTAAGTTGCGTCACTTGGCTAAAAATTATTGATTATTGGTGATGCTTTATACTGTCGAGGGGTTGATTCAATCCTGAGACGTTGCTTAACTCTCAAAGAAGCTGAGGCTGTGCTGAATGATTGCCACAGTGGAGCTTGCGGTGGTCATTTATCTGGGCTTGCTACAGCCCAAAAAATATTGCGTGCTGGATAATTTTGGCCTTCAATTTTCAAAGATTGTGTGGAGTCGGTCAAAAAGTGTCATCTGTGTCAAGTATATACTTGAAAAATGCGCGCTCATCCAGCTCCGCTTTTTCCAGTCATTACTGTCAGTCCCTTTACAAAGTGGGGTATTGATTATACTACTTGTAACCCGCCTTCGGCTAAAGGTCACAAGTACATTATTGTAGCAGTAGACTACTTTACGAAGTGGGTTGAAGCTATGCCTACTTTTGGGAATGATGGTGAGACAGCAACTCTTTTTCTTTTCAACTAGGTTATTGCTCATTTTGGTATTCCTAGAGAGATTGTCACTGACCATGGCAGTCATTTTCAGAATAGCATGATGGCTGAGTTGGCTCTAAAATTAGCTTTTCGGCAGAAGCATTCATATTCGTATTATCCTCAGGCCAATGGGCAAGTGGAAGCTATGAAAAAATCCTTGAAGACCATTCTTCAAAGGACAATTAATAAAGCTCGATCCAATTGGCATATCATGCTATATCCTGCACTTTGGGCATATAGGACATCAGTAAAAACTGCAACTGGCTTTACTCCGTTTCAGCTAGTTTACGGGTTGGAATCCATATTTCCCATTGAATGTGAGATTCCTTCTCTTAATTTAGTCGTTGAGCTTCTTCTTGACACTTCTAGTCTCGAAGAACATCTCCTTCATCTGGAACATCTTGATGAGCAGCGTTGGGATGCTGCCACGATGAATGAGGCGCATAAGAAATGAGTCAAATTTCAGTATGATAAGGCGGTCAAGCGTAGGGTTTTCTCGGAAGGTGACCTTGTTTTGGTCTATGCCCAAGAGAAGGATGCCCTGGGCGCAGGAAAATTTAAGTCTGTGTGGTATGGCCCCTTCATGATTAAAAAAGTCCTTAAAAAAGGATCATATACCTTGGTTGATTTTGAAGGAAATGAGTTGCCGGAGCCCAGAAATGGGCTCTATTTGAAAAATTATTATGCCTAGGCTTCGGCCTGGCATTTTTCTTTTGTATATAGTAGTTTTGTTTTGTACATATCTGGTCTTTCGGTCTTTGATGAGGTGGTGATGTTTTTGATCTACTTTGGCAGGTTGTGTCGAATGTCATGAGTCATTATGGTTTCGCTAATGGTGCTAGTAGATACACCTGGAACTTGGATTCCGTGGCTTGGGTGCTTCATCATCCATCCGATCAGCTGTTAGTATCAAGAGGAGTCTGCATTGGTCCTTCTTCCAATAATATAGCAGAATACAGTGCAGTTATTTATCTACTCTCGGAGGCAATATCTTTGGGTGTTGATTCATTGGTAGTTTTCTTGGACTCCTAGCTGGTGGTGTCGCAGTTGAACAATACTTATCGGGTTTGAGATCCATTTTTACTCTGGTTGTTTTTGAGGGTACGTTTGTTACAAAGATATTTTCAATTTTTAACATTCATTCATATTCCTCGAGTAGACAATTGGATGGCAGACTCATTAGCTAATCAAGCAATTGATTGGCATATTAATCATTCAATACATTAAATTTACTCATCAAAAACATCATGAATTTTTATACATTTATCACATCACATCATAAATCGTTGTATATATATATCTCATCAGAGTGTTCAAAAAACTATACAAAATTTGGATCCATAAATTCGTACAAAATTAGGGCTTATGCCCGATCATGTCCAGTATCAAAAAATATACAATCATCCGGTAATCATATCTATCTATCTACTCCTGTGGTCCCTGCCCAAAATTTGTGTTCCTATAGAACACGATCGCAGTAGTGACATGGCGAAATAACCGCACCCAGTCACGTGGTACTCCTACTACCCGTCTCTGGACGACCTTAGGCAGATCTTCCACTACAGCCATAGGCACATGGCAGGTCAAACCCTCCAAGCTCCTCTATACAACATGGAGAGTTTTTTCTCGGTCTACTGTCTTCGCCTCGCCTCTGCGGCACTTATGCCGTGGGTAGCCCTCAGGACGGACTGGTCCAACATTTGTATCATGATCATCATAATGTGATAAGTCATTTGGAATCCAATCAAAAAAAAAAATTGTTTTTACATTTTTTTTTACATATATTGAAAAAATCCAAAAAATCACATAATTAAAAAATTGCAAATATTAGTGATTGTGCCCCATGCTGCGCCAGGTGGAAGGACGAGGTCTGGATCACCGCGGAAATCCATCCCAGCATAGGGGTAGTCCTCCACAACGATGATTTGTTCTCCACACCATTGGAAGAACTCGTCATCCCAGGTGGTTCGGGGAACTTCACTTCCCCCTAGTCTCTTCATCAGATCTGCCCATCGGACAATTCTTGGGTCTCCTGGGCTACTGATTGAAGAGATCACTTTGGGTTGAAGCCCAGGAATATTCTCAAAGAAGAATTTCATCAAGATCGTACCATACTCGAAATGTTTTGTTTTTTCTTTCTGGATGGAAGTCAGTTGTTGCTTCATGTTCATTAGTAGAGCTGTGCACCAATCATATAGGTGAACTAAGCATTCTACTGCTATGCTCATCTGCATCCTGGATGCCTGATGTAAGGAAGCAGATCTTGCCACCCTGCCAATGGTAAACAGGAGAATTTTCATGTGAAAATCTCTTAAATCTTTTATAGCAATTTGAGTCCCTACTTTCTTGGACCCCTCTACACAGTAGACGTGGACATAGTCATCCACTGTAAGCACTCCCAAAGGCTTACCATGCAAATCTACTGGGTCCCCCCTCCGGGAGAGTCCAGTAATGAAGTAGATGTCTTCTACCTCTATGTGTATTGGCATTTGATCTATGATGAAGCAATCTTCCTCCGGTTCCCAATAATTTATAGCATTTCGAGCAACCGGACATTACTCTTCATATTTGACATTCTAAAAAATTTGAGCAATCCACAATTTCGGAGGACATTGAGCGACTGTTGATCTTGCATTACTTCATTTTCAATTGCACTGTGCTCACGTTCCCTCCAAGATATAGTCATCCTGAGAAAAATCATTAATTTTTTCTTTAGAAATTCTTTTTTACATTTTGGGTTGCGCATACGCGACTTACCCTGTACACAGTCGCGTATATACGCGGCTTGGTCAATATGAACCCGCGTATGTGCAGAGCCATAATTTAAAACAAATATTTCTAAGGTGAAAATTCCAAATTTTAACCCTATGAATGGAAAAAATTGATGACAATGATGGATTAAGAGCTTACCTGACTAGTTTGGTGAAGTTTGATGGCTGATTGCTCCTGTTTTGACGAAAAAGGTTTTTTCTCCGGAGCTCTTTTTCCCAAATCAGCAAGTAACAATGAACCAAATATGACGTAACATGTGTATTTATGCCCAAAAAATTGAAAATTTTTGCAAATTTTTTATGCTTATTTTTTCAATCTATCTTAAGCTGCATAACCCGGATGCTTGTAAGTGCCCAGATTGGTATATTTTCAGGTACATTTTGATGAAGTTGAGATTTTTCTGGTTTTTTATCCATGACTACTGACCCGTCATGGCAGGTATATGATCTTCACTGGCATATAGGTTAGGAAATCCACTTTCCGTTTCATTTTGCATACTAGCCTCCATTCCGATCACTTGCCATAGGGTCGATCCCATCAGGTCATGAGTATTTAACCCATTTCACTCGCCGATTTTTAATCATGACTTGATGGTAGAGCCTTCCTTTACATGGGCTTCCTAGTTAGTTCCTCGCTATCACTTGTTTCCCATGCTGCGTTTTATGTAGGCTCAGGAGTCCTCTTTAGTCCCGCCATGACTTATGTGTTGAAGCTTCATTCTTCTTCTTCTTCACTATAATTATTCTAGCTATTACCCTAGAGGCTCCCTGGTGTTGTTGAGCTATATTACTGCATTGCATATTGGCAAATTGTTTATCCTGGCCTTTAGCTGGCTTCATTTAGACTCAATGTTTAAGCCATCTTTTGACCTTGACTGTCTGTACAAGTTAACCATTGCATGCACTTAGCTATCGCGACATGACACCCTTTTTACCTATGGATGGAACATTCCTTTGAGTATTGCTGACCAGTTTCTACCACCTTGCATTGAGCATAGGATCGTTCCTATCCCAGGAACTAGTGCATCTGTTTCTTGATACTCGTTCTATCCATTGTACCATAGCATTCTTTTATTCTCTTTCAGGCTTATTATATGAAAAAGACAAAAAAAATCAAATATAACAAAAAGAGCGGGAACAGGATGTTACTTCGTAATTTGATGGCAGTACAGTGTCAGTTTGTTGCCCTTGAACAGATCACATACACTTATATATTTCCTTCATTTGGGATGGTTTTAGATTTGACCTAGGTTCAGATTTTGCCTTGTTTCACTAGTCAGTCCTCCCTAGATTGGTTATCTCTTCCAATCATATGGAGAGCTTGTTTTTGCCTCCTGCATAACAGACTTATACAGTGTCATTTTTACTGCCATGGTCATCACGAGTCATACTTTTGTTCAAGGGAAGTTTAACCAGAGTTGGCCATTCTCTTGTGTCTCTTGACTCATTATTCAGTCGGCCTTCCCGGTCTTGTCAGTATCTTGTTCTATCACATCAGATGTTTTGGTCTTCTGCTCGTGCTAGTTTGAGAAGGTCTCCATTGAATTCTTGCTGGCAGGTTTGTCTCTCATCGACTACGACATATTGCTCTGAGAGTAAACCTAGAGCCACACCTTGGCCCTATTTCCATCATTGATAGGTGACCTTGTGCTCAGCATTTGATCATGATTATGGGTCTTTGACTGAGTGGTTTTCCTTGTGTTCGACGTCAGCATACATTATCACACTTGGGATTCGTGCAGTACCTTGATTTCCATTTGACCCTATCGGTGGATATCTTACCTCTGTGTCAGCTTTCATTATTGGTTGGTTCAGAGGGTTTCTTCCGTGCGCTAGCTTCATCTTGTGCATGTCAAAAACATACTTCGGTTTGGTTCCGTCACTCTGCTTTGTCTGATTCCTTCCAAATTTTGGCCTGCGGGTTACACTCGCGCTAGACTGATGTGGGATGCCTTAATGCATTCCTTCCAGCAGATCTTTTCCCATCGACTCCGACTCATTTCTCTGGGAATAAGGTCTAGAGTCTTTTTTCAGTACCTTAGGGTTTGCAGTCATCAATGGCAGACTCTTCGTTATTGACAGTGGGGATTCATCATTACCTCCTGATCGGTAGATTCTTCCAAGTGTTCGACTTCAACTCATTCATTCGCACTTGTTAGATTGTACTGGGGCACCTTGACACTCATTTTCATTATTGGTGGGTTGTCTCGCGTTGGTTAACGGTATACATTATTGACCGGTAATCCAACGATTTCTCACATGGTCGACTTCAGCTCATTTATTCCCATTATGTAGAATTGTGCCACTGAGATCGGTGAAGACCTCGAGTTGCATCAGCATCTTTCGGTTCACTTTTTACAGTCCATTCAGTTCCTGCCAGTGATGTCGTCCACCCTTATATGTTGCAGTTCAGTACAGCAGCATCCTATATGTTGGCTCCCGAGTTGCGTGATTGTACCATGTGTTCCACCTCTTATGATTTGGTACTTGGAGATTTAGTTACTTTTGTGATCAGACATCTATTTTCAGCATCATTGATCAGTTTGATATATGTGATACTTGGACATTGATTCCGACTTGTACTTCCGAGCCGTGCTCAGTTGATTCATTGTGTACTTTCAGTTTAGCTATACTTGTATACATTCTGGATCTACTCTGTACTTTCTATATGGATATATTTTTGACTGAGCATGGGTATGCCCGCTTCAGACATGAGTTGACTCTCTGTTTTCTTTCATTGGCTTTTGGCAGGCTAAAATCTGGTGAAGTCCTCTCTTGTCCTCGCGAAGTTCTTTCTATGCACATAATACATTTCGGCCATCATGTACCCCTTCTGACCTCATATATTAGGGGACATCTGTTATAGCATCATTTTTCACCCTCATGTGATTCATGATTGTCTCTTTGGCCTTGGGCACCCATTCCCACAGACTTGAATAAAGTTCATAAAAATACAGTGTTTAAAATCCCATACGTGGGTATGCCCAGACTTTTCCGCGTGTATATGCGAGTACATAGATACTTTTCCGCGTATGCCATTAAAATCATTAAAAAAATATAAAAATCCCTATTTTTGAGGCTGGGTTGATGGTTATTCCAGTAATTCAACCACCCCAACCCGTGGCCAACTGTTTCCAACTGATTGAAACTACTTTGAGGGAGTATAAAAGCCCCTCATGTGCATGGCCTAAGGGAGAGAGAGAAATTATAGATATTATACTCTGTTGGAGCCCCAATTCAAGTCTGATTTCCCGTGCCTCCTGCACTTCCCAGTTTATTACAGGAAACCCTTGTTTCCTGGAGATGTTCATCAGATTATATGTCATCTCGTGTGCACAATTCTTGGAAGAATCTTAGCGAGGCAAGGGCGGGACGGATCCAGACGATCGTCTGTTTGAAGATCGTGGAAGGATTCAGGTGATCTCTCTACCTTTCTATCATTGTACATGTTGTTCGTAATGAATAAGAACCATCTTGTTCCCGAATTCACGTGTTAATATCTGCTTGCATATGTGAAAAGATTTTTAATTAAGCATTTGTTATTGTTTATATGATGTTTCACATGGATTACACTGAAATTTAGGAGAGATATATGATGTACAACTAGGTTTCTGTGCACGTTTCTTCTTGATTTTCAGGTTGAAGAGGAAGAAGGGTTGCTGGGGGTTTGGAACCCGTGGGATCTACATCAAACGTAGGATCTACGAGTGAGTTCTACCATCGATGTTATCTAGTTTTTAGCATACAAGTTTGGTTGTGTGAGTCCTTCTTGAATAGCGTGCCCTGATCTGTGGAGGTTTTGACCCAACGACCTCTAGGGAGTTATTTCCTGAAACACATATGAAATGGTGATAGTCACTATCCGTCATTATAATCAATATTCGTGACGAACCTTGAATGTCACCACAACACATACTTTTGGCGACGCTACCTTTGGTGACATTCAGTTTTTTGGTGACAAAGGCTATTGTCCATCACCATTTCTCATATGAAATGGTGACGGTCACTATCCGTCACTATAAATCATTATTAGTGACGGGCCTTGAATGTCACCACAACACCTATACTTTCAGCGACGCCACCTTTGGTGATGTTCAATTTTTGGTGACGAAGGCTCTTTTGACCCTCACCAATGAGCTTATGGTGACCATTTTTTCCCCTCACCAATGTCCTTTTTTCTTGTAGTGTTTCCTGTGAGGAGGAAAATGAAGGAAAATAATGAAAAATAAAGAAAATAGAGGCCTCATTGACAAAAAGGCTTTGAAGATTAATTCGCAGGCTTTTGTCAGTTCAGTTTTGGACCTCTCTCATTATTCTCTCTCTCTCTCTCTCTCTCTCTCTCTCTCTCTCTCAGACACTTAGAGTTTTCTTGGAGCACTTTGGAATTGGATCAGGAAAGGAAAGGAAGACAAGCAGAAGGAAGAAGAAAGAAAGGAAGAGTAGGATCAAGAAACTACATCAGGGTTCTTTCGAGGAATTTATTTTCATATTTGATTTCCTTTCTAGATTTGGCATGAACAATATTGCATGTGGTTCTTTTCTATCATGGCATGGGTTTTTCCATGTGTGATTGTGTTTTTAGCTTAGCCTTGCCATTTCTAGATAGCCTTGATGAGATGAGCTCTTATCCTTTGGTTGAGCTGGATTGTCGGTTGGATTCGAAGCTAAGTGAGGTGGATCCCTGAAATGAAAAATATATGGCCTACTAGTCCTTGAATTGGACTTTGTATCACGTTAAAGCCACTTTCCTATTAACCCCTAAACCACAATGTGGGTTTTGATAAAGCCAGGATTGTGTGCCTCCTTGGGCCTAGGAATCCTTGTCGGTGAGGGCCTTGATATACGGTAAATCCAAGAGGTGGATTTCTCTTCGTTGGGCCTAGTAGTCCCCATATGGGATGTATGGTAAATCCTGGAGAGTGGGTCTTGGTGTAGGGCCTAGTTGTCTCTGGATTAGACTGTGTACTACGGTAAATCTTGAGAGACTAGGAGGAAGTAAAATTCCTCATGGTGTAGGTGGAGAACTTTGGTAGCTTGCATGCTTGTTTGGTTATTTTTGGTTGGTTATGAGTCCCACATTCATGCTTGGGATATGGCATGGGGGTGATTGGCTGAAGAGATATTTCTCTCAACCAATCTATGGTCAGGTGGAACGTGGTAATCCCATACCTAGTTGGTTTCTACATTCATTAATGAGAAATTCATTTCCTTGGATTTTTAGCTATAAATGTATTGTTTTATATGTGGATTATATGGCTGATGTATCCATGATATTTTTGTTTTTATTATGCTAATTATGAGCATGTATTTTGAAAGTGATGATGTATCACTTTCCTAATGTTTTTATTTGTGAATGAACAAACAATGTATCTATGACATAGTAGATGATGTTGTAGCTAATTATGTAAGGGAACAATGATTCATAGTGATTCTTAAATAAGTATGAGATCCATATGTTCTCATTTGTTGTTTACACTTGTATATTACATATTTTTTACATGTTTGACGAAATTCATTTCATGGCTAGTAGGGGTCCAGTCTAGGAATTGTCATGTTTTTTTGAAAATACATCATTATTTCGTTGTGTTATTTAATTTCTAGAATTTTCATTGAATTTTTGGCAATGTCATAGACTCTGGGCCTAAAAAAGTTCCTTAAATCCCACAAACGCAAGCACAAGACTGGGTAATTTATTCCCTGGATGTAACAACCTCTTCCCACATCTAGCCAAGTAACCATCCAACCAGGGTGAACATGTGACGAGAGGCTACTAATATGAGATTCAACTTCCTAGATGATCTTAAGGAAGTGGAACCGACAGAAACAAGACAAACACATCTTACACAACATCAAAAACATCCTCAAGAGCTAACCCAAACTTCAAAGCCCCTAAACCCTGAGGGAGATTGACCTTTTGACCAATTTGAGCCTTATCCCCGAGCATGCCAAGGTGAGGTAGCGGCCAAAATCCTATACTTGCAAGCATGCCAAGGCAAGGTAGTGGTCTGGGCCCAGTTTGGTAAGTTCCGTGTCTGCAACTACGGGATTTGTACCACCTTTTCAACCCCAGAGCCCAAGTCACTGCCCAGAACTTCATGAAAAATTATGGGATGATAAATAACATTTAAAAATGGTACAAAAGTGATCACATCATCAGGAACTCATTTGGTCCCCTCCTAGCCATGACAAGAATTACGTCAAACATGTCACAAACATTGAATCTATAGGTGTAAACAAGGGATTTAGACATATGGGTCTCTTACTTCTCTGAGAATCACTAAGAAAAATTGCTCCCATACATCATAAGCTGCAATACAATGTATTTGACCATAGATACATTGTGTATTCATTTACAAAAAAGTAAAAACATAGATAGATCCATACATTATCATTAATAGAATACATGCTTATAACCAACATATTAACAATAGAAATACAACGGTTACAACAACAAATAAATCCATACATAAACCAATACATTTTCATACCAAATATCAAAGGAATAATATCTTCATTAGTGGATGTAAAAACCAACCAAGGATGGGACTTCCACTTTCCACCCAACCATAGATTGGCTGAGCCAAATATCTCTTCAAACAATCACATCACTACAAGAAAAAAGCACATTGGTGAGGGTCATGCTTGTGACGGACCTTTAAGGTCCATCACCAATGTCACATATGGTGATGGTCCTTAAAAAAACATCATTGTAAGTGTATAGTGATGGTCCTTTATGGTCCGTCACCAAAGCCATTTTCAATGACACTTTTAGTGAGGGTTGTTAAAGGCCCATCACTAATTCTCTCTTTGGTGACACTTCTAGTGACGAAATTTTAATGACCCTCACCAATGCTCTTTTTGTTACTTTTGGTGATGGTCAAAAAATGTCCGTCATCATTGATCACTAAAAACCGTCACCGTAAGTGTATATAGTGATGGTCCTTTATGGTCCGTCACCAAATACATTTCACTTTTGGTGAGGGTCATTAAAGGCCCATCACTAATTCTCTCTTTCGTGACACTTCTAGTGACGAACTTTTAATGACCCTCACCAATGCTCTTTTTGTTACTTTTGGTGACGATCAAAAAATGTCCGTCATCATTGATCATTCCAATGAGTTTTTGATGATGCTATGTGCCTGTTAATATATTTTTTGTCAAAAGATAATGATTTAATACCATTATTGTGGAGCATTTTTTATAATATTTCCAAGGCCATAGTGGTTAGGGTCAGTCAATCTTTTAAGAAGTAATAAGAGTGTATCATTTCCCTCAAGTAATGACTAGTCGAATATAGATTTCCTATGAGTCAACAAATGATCATATCTATTAAGTTAATTATCTAGCAAATTCCATTTAGACAAAGTTCCACTATTGTGTGTAGGAAATATATTATTTAATACATAATTGAGCTCTGACAATTCTATTAATGAGAAAGACCTAACAATCCTCAACAATCTGGGCACACCTTAAATTAATGCTTTGGCACACACTAACATTTCTTAGCACCCCACATGTCTTGGAACATCTTTGTACTTAGAAAATCTTGTGATGACACTGATGCCCAAGCACATGGTGGCATGCACTAGCAAAACATGGAACTCTCCTAGCATGTGTTGGCATGCTGCATATAGTCCCTAGCATGCCCTAGAACACCTTCGTTGAATGCATTGACATACATTAGCACTTGGCACACAATGCCACTTGGCATGTATTGGGACCTATTATTAGTGTGCCTAGCATGCCCGTTTTCAAAAAGATAAATTCATAACTTATTAACCCTCTTATTGGTTCTTCCTTTTGTTTCCTTGACACATATTGACATACCCTGGCACCCTACGCCACATCCTTAGCACCTAGCATGTATTGACATATCTTGGCACTATTAATTGGCACATGATATAATTAGCACACCTTGGAACTCCCAAGCACACTTTGGGAATTCTTAACATGCCTTGATATTCCCTAGCATGCCTTACCAATGCTTAGCATACCTTGTCACTCCCTCCTTGGCATGACAACTAACACTGACCATTAACACTAGTCTCTGGCAGTACACGTTCCTCATATTATTTAACTTCCATGAATTTTTACCTAGTGCTCCCTCAATGTTTTTTCCTAGTACTCCTTAACACTCATCAACATGCATTATCACTCTCTAGCACACCTTAGCACTCTTCAACATTCCCTTCCACTTCATCACATGCATAACACTAGTCCTTGACACATATTGGCACTTGGCACGTGTTGGCACTTGGAAAGTCTTAGCATGTATGGAATACATTGAGATGCCTTGGTATGATTTAGCATGGTTTAATATTAAATTTATTTGTGAAGATCAATTGTTGGAAAGTAGGTGAGAAGCAGCAAAGGAATACTTGGCACTTAGAATGCACTAAGACTTTGCACTTGACACCTATTGTTTCCTAGTGTTGGTGTGCCTAGCATGCCCCTCCTAGAAAAGGTAAATTGATGAATTATTATCCCTCTTATGTGTTCATTTCCTTGTAGTTTAACTTTTTTCTCCCTTTTGTTGTCTTGACAATCCCTGACATGCATTGACACACCCTTGCACATCTTGGCATGCCTTATCACTTAGCACATCTTAGCATGTCTGACTTGTATTCCCACTATCTGGCACATCAAGGGGGTGAAGAGAGATGTATTCCTAAAGTAGGTCCAGTACAAGGGCCGAGTAAGGGTTGCTAAAGGGAGGTCATGATCATCCTCCAAGAGCAAGATCATCATGTGAGAGTTCAGAAGAATGTTGCATACCTTAATGGTTAGTTTGTGCTAGGAAGTAGGATGGCATATTGTTGTCTGGCAGATCAAGCTAAAGAGAGGTTTATCATGAGAATCTGGGCATGTGATTTCAATGGTGTCTTTGTGTGAAGGTCGTATCAAATTTTGAAATGTTGAAATTTGCAACAAGAAACAGTGAGATTGGAGGCTAGAAAGGACAAAAAAAATGCACCCACACTAGTGAGGAATTTTGATGCACCAAGAGTGAGGAATGTGGGGCGTCTAATTTATTTTTCCCTTAAATAAATTAGACAATAAATTGTAATTTCATCTCATAACAACTTGTGTCAGTTAATTAAGTCATGATGACTGAGTTAGCTCAATAAATTCGAGTTGAGGGTCTAATATGAGGCATCTAGAGGGATTCTAATATTTTTGGGGTCCATTTGAAGTTGATGCATTGGTGGGGTGCAAGTGTAATTAACTCAATTAAATGAGTTTAAATGAGTTTAACTAGTTCTAACTGAGTGATGAGCTAGTGAGAGGTCCAATGAATTAAATTAGATTTAATTCACAATGAGTGATCAATCAGATAACTGATAATTCACTATTAATAGTTGCATGCATGTTAGTTTCGAGGAATACCCAGTTGAGACAGAGGTTAAAGGGAACATAACTCTCAGTTGTATTTAGAGAAAATTTCCCATGTGAAATTATAAAGTCATTGGGATGCCATGATGGATTGCGCAATCAAGGAAGACCGATTTTCCTAATTAATAAGGATTTAATTCCCTAGGAATTGCATGAACAAGGCAGGCTGAAGTAAGGATGAGCATTGGCTAAGTACTAGACTGAGTTTTCCTTGATCAATAAGAGACAATTGACAGAGTGTTGGAGAATCTCATCAGAGATTAAGAATTGTATTGTTTCATGATTCCTTGACTTAATACACAATAGATATAGAGGGGTTTTGATTACTTGCTTTCCCCAAACACATCATGTTGTTGTGCGATTGATCATTTATTTCTCTTACTTATATGTGATTGTGCGATCGTGTTTTGTTTCCGTAAATTGTAGGAAGGATTCAGTATCTTGTTTTAGTAGATTACAAGATCAGATTGAATCTCGTTGATTAGATTTTATACATGGTATCAGAGTAGGAATTTTTTGGGAAACGAGTTTGTAGAGAATATTTGAAGATTTTGGTGTAAAATTTTCAAAAACAAATGGAATATTTGGATTCCTTGTGAAAATCTACCCCAATGGAAAAAAAAAAAATTCGGTCAAATCAGAGCTCGGATGAGGGAGATATCATCGATTTAAAATCAACTCTTTTTTAGAAAATTTTTGTAACTTCGTGACAATTACACTGTGCACAAGTGAAGAACCTATATGCACTTGAGGTACTAGATGCATGCAAAGATTTGAGGAGAAAGAAAAAAGTTAGAGACTTGGTGATTTAGAGGGAGCATAAATTACCTCTCAACATGCATCCTCATGAGAAGTAGTCTCAAAAGGTTGTGGAGTAGCTGCCACAATTGGAGAGGCAGAGAGGAGACCGAGTGGAAGCATCCACTCAATCAGAGACCTCCATGAGGGGGAAATTTCAAGCCGAATGGGAAGAGGGAGCAGCCATACCTTGAGGTGTAAGGTGGGGTTATGTGTAGACATAATCCCAAGATAATAAATTTGGGCAAGGTCCATTGAGATGACGTGTCTCATGGATCGAACTTGGCTACGAGGAGCCCACAGTATAGCAATAGTAGGAAGAATCAGTTAGATTGATGTAGTCATATGTCAGCAAGACAGAAATTAGAGTGACATATGTCAAATACTGGAGCACAAATAGAGTTAGCAACAGTTCAAAGGGCACGGATGCAGATGTCAATAGCAATGCAGAGAATCCAATACTAGACAGGTGCAGTAGCTAGCAACAGTTAGAAGACTCTGATGACATATGCATTATACTGATTCATTTGTTCAGAGGCTATTCAGTTTCAAGATTTGTAGGTGCAAACAACACTAGAGAAGTGTAGCATGCAGAACATTCCAAAGGTACCGGATAGGGATAGATTGAATTCCTTTCTTGTTGAGAGGGAGTGTTGAAATTTGCAACAAGAAACAGTGAAATTGGTGAATAGAAAGGAAAAAAAAATGCACCCACATTGGTGAGGAATTTTGATGTACCAGGATTGAGGAATGTGAGGCATCTAATTTATTTTTCCCTTAAATAAATTGGACAATAAATTGTAATTTCGTCTCATAACAACTTGTGTCAATCAAATAAGTCATGATGAGTGAGTTAGCTCAAGAAATTTGATTTAAGGTGATCGAGGTGGATATTGGTGGCCACCAGCCTATTCCACTTGGGCCCTCACCATTGTCTCTTTGAGTTTTTCAGTTTCCTTAATTAAAGCACAATTTACTATTTTTGTCAGTTTTTCGGGTCCTGAATTTTAGGAGCCATTTTGAGGCCCCAAACGATGTTTTTTGGGCATTAAAGGTTTGAAATTTTCATATAAATCATATTAGCACTTATATTCCTCGAAGATATCTTTCTAACGAGGTATCATGTGCGTCAAACGAAGATCATATGACCAAGTTACAACCCCGGGAAGTTGGTTGCCCAACTAACCCCAACAGGGCCCATAAAATCTTGGTGTTACATCTCCTCAGGTTAGGATTTTGGTTGTTTAGGGTTTTATCTTATTTTAAATAATAAAAAGACCCTTGAACCTTATTGTAACACAGTTCAGAGGAACATAACTATAAGTTGTATTTATAGAAAATTTCCCATGTGTAATTATAAAGTCATTGGGAGGCCATGATGGATTGTGCAATCAAGGAAGGTTGATTTTCCTAATTAATATGGAGATAATTCCATTGGAATTGCGTGAGCAAGGCAGGCTGAAGGAAGGCCGAGAATTGGCTAAGTACTAGACCGATTTTTCCTAGATTAGCAGGAGACAATTGGCAGAGTGCTGGAGAATCTCAAGAAAGATTAAGCATTATATTGTTTCATGATTCCTTGACTTAATACAAAATAGAGATAGAGGGTTTTGAGCAGTTTCTTCCCTAGATACATCTTGTGTTGTGTGATTGATAACTTGTTTCTCTTACTTATATGTGATTGTGCGATTGTGTTTTGTTTCCACAAATTGTAGGAATGATTCAGTATCTTGTTTTAGTACATGATTAAAATATTACATTGAATCTCGTTGGTTAGATTTTCTACATGAAATAGAAGAGAGGGTTGATACCATCTTGCCTTGTGGTGGTTAGTAGGTCGCAAGGTCTGTGATAAAGACCAACATAAATGGAGGAGGGCTTGCATTGTAATTTAGAGCCATAACAGAAGTCGATGCAGGCGTAATATTGACTGAGTTAACCCTAGTCTGAGGGTCGAAATTGAGATTTGAAGTTCACGTCAAGATTCAGTCAAAGAAATTCCCAAAATCTATGGATCCATATGTGCTAGGTCAAGTCCCTTATGGAGGCAAGAGTCGTGTTTTTTCTATGTGTGAATAGGGTTTGTTCTACAACAATTAGAAGTACATAAGTATAATGCCATAGTTAGGAAAGTTTCCTAGGATGTTTATTTCATAAGGTATGACCCTAAGACTATGGAAAATTTGCATAGAATAAGATGGGTTGTGACCCTTAGAGCAAGGTTTATTTTTGCAATAAAGACCGCGGATCTAGAAGAAAGTTTGCATATTTAGTATGTGTGGAGACAACAGATCGAAAGGAGGGTGTGACCTGAGCAGAAGATTGAGCATGTAGAAGAAATGTGCCATATGAAGAATGGATTGACATGCAGAGGAGTTGATTTTGGTGGAGTTTCCATAGAGTTTTAGACAAAGATTTGAAGAAACCTATGAAAAATTAGTAAATGGACTCTTAGTGGCTGATTTTTTACCCTAGTTCAGTCATCTACAGATTGTTAGAAGTATGATAAGAGGAGTAGTTCATATTTGTTCATAGATTGGAAAAAAAAAGATCAAATTGTCGATACACAAGAGTAGTGATCTTGAGAGGACTCAAACCATTGTTAGGTGGCAGATTTGAAGAGCTCTAGATGAAGACAATATTGTGGGACCTAGATTAGTAAAAAGAATTGACTGTGGTTGAGCATATTGATGGTAGGCCAAGTAAAGTTGGAGGGTTGTTAGGTTACTGTCAAAGAAGAGCCCTGACTCTTGTTCTGGTGAAGGACAACAAAATTGGTAGAAGAGCAGGTGTATAGGGCTTAAGGATATGCAGACTTTGAAGGACTAAAGTAACAGTCAAGTGGGCCAACCAACTAGCCCTAGTTCACTATATTGTAGAGGATTGATTCAGTGAGAATAAGGGAAACCTACATCGCCTTGGACTTCTCATCTTGGACCTGTAGTATGCCAAAATTGGGCATACCAAAGAGTTGTTCACAGATGGAATTGTGAACAACTTGTTACCACTCAAACTAGTAGTGGATCTAAAAGGGGTTCCTAAGAGGGAAACTGCTAGGATAAGGGAAATGATGGAGGCTTAGCCCATTATCACCACAGCTAAGGATCCTTGCTCTTCATGGAATTTCACTGATGGGTGGAGTCCCGGTAGTTTAGGAAGTCACTTGTAGAGTATAGGTAAATGAATAGGTGCGAAGTGACCCTCGAAACCCTTTCCCTAAGATAAAATAAAGAGTGGGACTTTCTTTCCTTTTAAGCAAGGGAATTATCTTCTAGGGATAGAGGAGGGGGATTAAAGGGTTGAGGGAAGAGAATAAGACTTATTAAGGAATTTCTCAATCCCTAAAATCCTTTGGGAACTTGGATTCCCAAATGGATCTTAATGAAAGGCCTTTGACACCAAATGGGACCATACGTGGCCAAGTGGACCTAGCCCATGTTCGAGGACGGACTTTAGCAACCAATGATGTTCCTATCCTGGACAAGGTGATGGGAAAGGACCAAAAAAGTGTTTGTACTTCAATAGGTCAAATTGATCCTAGTAGGTTCTATCCTTGGGAACACCTACGCAAAACTTGATCCTAGACTTAGGGCTTGAGGTATCTGGAGATTCCACCGTTGGAATTGGCCCAAGTTCTGAGGAGAGTGAGGGCACCCAACAACACAATTTCCTTTAGGAGATAGAAGTTTTCCTCTAGCTAGATTCCTGGGAAATTTTTGCCCTAGGTGACCAAATGGGCCTAGACCTAGGGAATGTGAAAATTTCTTAATCTAAGAAACCCTATTGCAGTATCTTGATTTACTTCTCCTACTCGAATTAAGTTAAAAATTAATTTCTGAGATATTCAATAAATTAGCGAAGTAAATAGTAAATACAACTAGCAACCTACACATACAGATCAAATACTGAATATCATGCTCATAGACAAAGTGACACATGGATTTTCTGGACAACCATCCCCAGAAAAAACCTAATGTGGGAAAACTGGTGTAGTTAGCCCTGGAGGGTTTTCATTATTATGCAGAATCTAAGTACAGCAATCTTAGGCACCAAAACTAGTTCACCCAACAGAGAAATAAAAACGACAGTAATACGCTGCTCTGAATCCCTCTACATCAGCCTAATTGGCCTACGTCGAACTCTACGCTGCTCAGTAAGGGCATGCGTCACACCTGAAGGGCTTACATTGCCCCTGCATTGCCCTGACTGGGCCTGCATCAGCCCTGCGTGGCTCCTGCTGCCTCTGCGTTGCCCCTGCTGGGCTCTGGCTGGACTGTGTGGCTCCTGCTGCCCCTGTTGCTCTGACTGGCTGGAATGATTAAGAAGAAAAAACATAGGTAAGAAAGAAGAGTTGTGTGATGGAAAAATATTCACACTATATTGAAGAAAACACCTACCAAATAAGGATGACATTTCAAATGGGGCAAGAAACAATAGAGAGATAGACATCGAAAAAGTTAAAATGCTAGGGAAACAGGAAAGCAACTAGGTAGCATGGTAGAAAGCACAACAAAGAAAATTATAAAAATGGAAAACCCTACAAATTAGCACCTATCCAAACATCACCACAATTTTTTCTTTAACTCTAAATCTCCAAATTCATCAAATTATATCCTTTATTCAAACCTGATCCTCTCTGTTAGCCATTCTGAAGATAAGGCTGAGAAATTACTACAGAACCATCACCTACATGTAGTGATCTTATTCTGTGACTAGACAACCTACTTTCGTGAAGACACAGAAAGGTAAACACTCTCTGCCAAGATTTTCCATACATCCCAGGTTGAGCAACCACATATACATCACCAATTTTTCCTCTTCAGATTTGTAACTTAGAAGAGCTTTGTATGACCACCTCCGGGTTGCTCCCAGAGTCACCCAGGCAAGCCCTTTCAACATCATCTAGGTTTTTCTGTTGTTGTTGATCACTTCCTTTGGATGAGAATTTTGGCACCCTATAAGAAGACTGTTGAAACAAAATCCACTCATAAGCTCTTCTTCGAGCACATTTTGCTTCATTTTGGGTTGCCAAAGACCATATTTCTTGATAGGGATAGTAGGTTCCTTAGTATTTTATGGTTTAACCTCTGGTCCATGACAAACATCAAGCTTGACCAAATCCACTGCCTTCCATCCGTAGATTGATAAATAAAAAGTACCCATATGATTATTGTAAATGTCCTTAGAGTATACAATTGTGAGGATCCACATATGCATGTTGAAAGCCTTCCATATTTTCAACATAAATTTGACATAACTCTTCATATTTCTATTGCCCACAAGTCTTTTCAGGTGTGCTCGGGGGTCCCAAAAAATTGACACAAATTGATGTAGCTATATTCATGGAATAACACATGAAGATACCTCCCAAACTTGGAACGAGGTAAGCAACGATACCAATTTTGAGGAATGTATCTAACAAATTCAATAACGAGTTCATGACATTTTATATAAAGTTGCGAACTCCAAGTAGATACACAATCCATTCGGATCCACATAAGTTTCAAGTTGATGACGAGTTATGGTTGGACTTGCATAAAGAGAAATTGACAAACTCCTAGAAGAAGCTCATACCATTTTGATATGAGCCTTACACCATCACCAAGGCTATGGGTGAGAATTCTTTTGAGGATAGTCATAGGATGACTTATATTACTTCAAATGTATATGTTAGGATGATTTATGCTTGATGGGGTGCATGTCTAGAAAGAGTTCCTTTAACATAATGAAAAATATGATCGCACGATTACTTACATAAGTAATTGTGATATCTACCCGAATGACATGAGGTAACTACACAAGAGATTTTAAAAGTGACATTTTTAAGGTTTTTTTTATATCAAGGTACGTGGATCATTATGTTTTTTTTCCAAAGCATTTACATATGACTAAATTTTTTAAGTAGTACATCACTCTAATGTTATTTCTCTTACATGCTCCTAGGTTATAATTCAAAGCATCATAGGTACTAAAATTCATGAAACTCTTGTTTTTTTTCTCTAAATAACTAAAACTTCCAAGTGTGTTACTCTTAATATTCAAACTTGCACTATTGTTAATACTACTTCCTCTAATTGTTATTTTTCCTCCATAAGTAAGCTGACTACGAGGTGGACTTGAACCATTATTAACACGCTAGTGTAGTGTTACCTATTTGTATTTAAGAAGCATAAGGGGCGAGGTTGGTATAAGGCCAGCTTTGCTATTGTTTAGTGCCATGCCCACTACTAGGTTCTCATCCTCTGTTGGCATTAAGATATGGTTTCCCATTAGTTCATTTGATTCTTTCTCATTCGCAATCTCATCCTACATTGCATCCAACCTGCTACTTTGTAATCACATATCTCTCGTAACCTCACTCCAGTGTGTTCATTAGACCTCATTGAGGTGTATTGACTACCACTCTTTATTGAGCTATATTTTATCTGATCAACCCTTTGTTTTACAACCATCCGCTCACCAACTCACCTTTCTCATTGAAATTCTCCAACTCTCTCATCCTCACTTCACTACTCTCTTCCTAGTTAATCTACTTTTGCAAATTCTCATTGCCTTCTTCATTTGCTCACATCAAGTTCAACCAGCACTCATTAATTATCTACTTCCTCAAAACTTATTCAACTTACTTTTTGGCTTTTATATCCTTCATAGCCATTTAGTATTTTGAACTCTCATCTTTTCCAACCCCATTGTAAACCATTACTTTATTACTTAATGCAAAGTTTTACACCACCATACCATAATCAACCACCATACTGTAATAAAAAAGTTGGTAGTAGGAAACAACTTTTACTAATCCTTGTAGAGTTTGTGTTCAATAATCTCTCTCAAAACCCTTTTTCCTTAGCTTTTGACTAAAACTAGTTCATGGGATTTTCGTTTTTCGAATATCAAAATTTTTCGTTTCCCTCGTCTATTTCCCTCGCGTTGCAGGTTTGTCCAATGAAGGATGAAGAGCGCGTCCATGCTATGGTTGAACTCAAGAAATTGGAATCGGTTATTTCTATCCGAGACTACCACGGAAAGCTCCATTACACCGAGGGGTTCAAGTGGGATGATCAGAAGAGGCGTGGATGGCCACGATCACGATCACTTCCTGCGAGATGAACTACTTGGTTTTTCGTTACCTCCATGAATCAGGTGAGAGTTTGTATTAAACCCATTTCAGCGAAACCGTTTTATTTTATATGAAAATCGCATGTAAAATTGCTTTTCAATGAAATTGTTTGAAGCTTTCCATGTATGTGCGGGTGAGAATTGATCCTTATAAGCTAGCTGTGTCAAAATGCCCGTGTTCATGTTCGTGTGAATACCATTTCAACATCTCGATGATCAACTCTTCGTTTTTGTTTTTTGAAACTTGGTTGCATTAAGACATAGAGGCGCAAGCGCTCGGCCTGGTATGTGCAAGGATGACTACTTGGTGCCAAACCAGGTACACTTCACAAGAGTATGACCTCGGTGTTTGTCTCTCATGTTGGTTTTTATGGTTATAGGATAGGCTGTAGTTTACATGGGCATCTGATAGGCTGTATACTTTCAGTATAGGGTTGAGAGGGTGGTAGTTAAAGGGTAAGATGTCATGGGGTTGCCGGGGCTTGAGGTTACACGAGAGGTGGATTTAAAAGTTCAGGTACAAATCGGGGGATCTAGTTTTCATTCCTAGAATGATGAATGATAGTTTGATGTAGTTTGGATTTGATAAGGGAAAGGCTTTCCTTTTCTAAATCTTTCCCCTTTTACCTGTAACGTTAATGTATCTCCATTGCCCTGGCACTCTATGTGATGAAGTTTATAAGCTCAGTGGATATATGAGTCTAGTCTATCCGGGGTGGTATACCTAGATGGTGCTGCCTTACAGCTGGGTTCCTATGTAGGTCTATAGTCATTGTTTGTGGAATGTTGCATCTTGGTCCGAGTTGTGGATACTGATAGGTGTCCATTACCTCTGTTTTCTATCTCCTCTGGTTTCATGCATTATCGTTCACGTTCATTATCATCCCGTTCTGTCAATGTCTTATGAGGAGGGATTGGAGATATGCATAATCATCTTTCTTGCATTTGCGGCATGTATGATATTACGGGCGTTATTTGCTGAGTATAAGGCGAATGGTAGAGCAAGTTGATTGTGCTGGTTATCCTCCTACATGATCCTTGGTTTCTTTGCATGACACAAAATATCAGTCCACATCTTAGTGTTACAAGTGGTATTGCCTTTGGAGAAAGTGGGTTGATTCTCTCATCATTTCTCGTCCTTGCAAAAACTTTGGATTTAGACTTGGCTCTAGATGGTGGACTTGCCTTGGCTGTATATGTTGCTGTTGTTGTCACGTATAACTTCATTGCTATCTCTGTGGCCTGGTTTTTTCGGCGTAGATTTGCCCGGTTTTGGGAAAGGCTCAGACTGCTGGCTTTTCATCGATTTGAAGGAATTTATGGGGTCTGACAGGTGATCAATGCTTTCCTCGACATATACAATATAGGACTAGAATTTCAAAGGTGGCAACAGTCACTTAAGGAGCACATATGGCTTAATAAAGGAATATGGAATTTCTCCAAAGGCTTCTTACGTCCTTGTCAATATGCTATAAATCATTTGTCCTTTGGGAGGGTTTTCGATTAATGAACTTTCTCTCGAGTCTTATTTATTTCCAAGTGTTATATGAGGTGATTATAAGGGTGGCTCAGTTAGATTGACGACGTCTGCATTTTATGATGGCCTTTGATGTCGTATGTGCTATCTGACAAGGATTTATAGTGGCTATCTAATCGAGGATCGGAATTGAGGTGTCTTCCTCTTTCCATAAATAAAAATACATTATTGGCCATTTCTATATTTGGATGCTCTGACCTAAGGGATCGGAATATATATCATCGGGATTGTGACGGTCTGACCATTCTGATTTCAAATCTTCCACCCCTACCTGGACATGGTATGAGACCTTAAATATTCTATAAAATATAATTACATCCCTGTCACATTAGCTTCTCCTTACATTGGTTTTCTCTATTCGGCGGTGCTACGGTGTCTGCTGCTGGTCAGACACATTAGTCTCTGACATGGATAATTCAGACCTTGGGATTGGTCCTGATGAACCCGTTTTGGGCTTAGAATCTGATACTTCGGCTCATGAAGCCTTCATCAGAGCTACCATTGTTGCGGAGCAGGAATATGAACGTTTAACAAAAGTGGACAACTTTATCATTAGACAAGGCATACTCAATACACAGACAACCCAAGTGAATGTGCATGGTGGGGCTGTTTGGCACCATAAAAAGAACAAGTCCGCTCGAGGGAAAAGAAATAAGGCTTGCTACAAACAGAAGATGGAGGTCAAGGAAATCACTTTGGATCATGAAGATTTATATAGAAGGGTCACAAGCTTGCAGAAAAGGGCGTTGATTGGAAGGTGGATGTTCCCTGACGGAAACGAGGTTAATATGGATGTTTGGGTACGTCAATTCTGGTTTCTGTTAATCTGATACTCCTCGAAAGTTAGCATGATTTTAAATTGTTGGTTTAGCATTCACTTTATGGATGAGAGGGACATTTCCAAAATCATTCATAAGACATGGGTTCGGGGTCATAGTTTTATGCAGCTAGTCCCTTGGTATTTGGGATTTAATCCAGTTATGGAAGCCCCCAAGAGCCGAGTCATATGGGTCAAGCTACCTGGTCTTCTGCTGGAATTCTGGACGCTCAAAGCGCTCAGAGCCATTGGAAATTCCATTGGGAATACTAAATATATAGACCCGAGTGTTGTCGGGGCGAGCGCCAAAAGGATTGCTTGGATTCTGGTTGAAGTAAATTTTGCTAGAGGTTTGCCAGGAGACGTGAACCTCATCTGGGGGCAACGTCGACACCGCCAAATAATTGACTACTGGGGCATTCCTTTCAGGTGTCTTATATGCCATAAGACAGGTCACCTCCGGGAGAATTGTCCTCTCCATCATCGGGTGGATCGTAGTGGTCCCTTGAGAAGGGATGGGCGTCTACAAAACAATGCCGCTCCAGGTACCCCGGGAGGTCTTATCTTAGGTAACTCTCTCCCCGTTTCCTCTGATGATGATGATTTTGTTTCTGCATTTGAACATAGTGATAGGACGTTCCCGGTTGATTATGGGGCGGGTAGGGATCTGTTCAACCCTCTGCTGGTCCCTTCCGATGTCGGGGTGTGTCGGGTTTACCCTCATGCTGAGCCTAATGATGGGGTAGATCAGGATTCTCCTCATGCGGTGGATAACAATTCAGACCCTGGGTTATTGATAGGAAATGGTACTGTTCTCTCTGTGTCTGATAAGATGATTAGTCGGGGGGAGGGAAACTGCTCATCTCAACCCACTTATGAGTCAGAGCCTTATGAGAGTGTCGGGCATACGAGGGTCACACTTTCCACATCTGCGGCCATCTCAGACCCTCCTCTTTTTAATTCCACCAACTTTTATGTCGGAGAACCATCTCATGCACAAGTGCCCAGGGATAAGGATGCTTCTAATGCCCCTTTTTCTTCTCCTCAGTCCTCTAATGATCCTGTAGACCTGCCGGAATCCCCACATAATACGGTGGGCAGTGACATTGACTTCCTGATGGGTAACCCGCATATTGACCTTGCAGCTCTTACATTTTTTGATAAGGATATTGTCTCCCCCGTTGGTGTCAATCCCAATTCTTCTGTATCAAATGTCACCATCAGGAAGAAAAAGAAAAGTGGTATGCGACATTCCAAAGGTAATCTTAGAACATTGTCGCTGCACTTTGATGAACAAGATAACTTTACTGACATTCCCATTGCTATAGCCGATGATATCAGTGACAATTTTCGGGCGCTTAGAGCATGCCACCCTGCAGACGTTCCACAATGATTCACTTTATGTCTATGAATATTAGGGGGATTGGCGATGCCTCCAAACAACACTGCCTTCGGAATATTTTCATCTCTGAAGAACCTTGCATTATTTTATGTCAAGAGACTCTATGTCCCCGGGAAAAGGCCATAAATGCTTTTTAAAGTATTTTTAAAGGTTGGCATGTAGTGGCGGTTGATTTTGACAGACACTCTAGTGGCATGATTGCACTTTGGAACCCTTATTGGGCGAATTTCAAAGCATACAGTTTTTTTGGTGGCATTCTTTTGGTTGGCTATATCCGGGGTATCGAAGGGCTGTTTAATATCATCAATCTATATGCTCCATATCATAATAGGTTCCCATTATGGAACAAGGTTCAGCAGTCTGGAATTCTATCACTAAAAAATTTGGTCATTATGGGTGATTTTAACTCTACATTGCAGGTAGACGAAATATGGGGAGCCAAGGCTAGGATAGAATGTTTAGCCAATTATTTGAATGGTTTGTTTTCAAATAATCACATAATTGACATACGCCCTAATCCTATTATTCCCACATGGTCTAATAAAAGGCTAAAAGGTGATTATATTGGCAAAATGCTCGATCGGGCCTTGGTGAAGGGCAATCTTATTAATGCACTGGGTATGCCCAGATCATCGGTAGTGGCCTCAAATATATCAGACCATATGCCAGTCCTTCTAACATGGAGGTTGGGTGATCGCTCCTAGGGTTTGCCCTATAAATTTAACCAGGCATGGCTGGAGGAAAAGGATTTCGTGAATCTCATTAGGGAGTCTTGGCTAAGCGAGGATGGTCTTGACAACCTGGTGGGATGGGATTGATTCCATTTCAAAATGCAGCGGATGAAGAAGGCGGCAAAAAAATGGGATATCAATAAGAAATTGGCTCTCAAGGCTGAGATTATCAACATAAAGACAAAAATGAAGCAGATATATATGGGCTTTAAGGACAAGTTTCCAGATGCTCAATCTAACAACATCCTGAGAACACTGGGAGACCGATTAAAGCAGATTCTCCTCATTGAGGAAATCACATGGAAGCTGAAGAGCAGGAATAGATGGTTAAAAGAAGGGGACCTAAACACAAAATACTTTCACAAATGCGCTAGTGATAGAAGATGCAGAAATGATATTTGGTGCATTAAGAGGGCGGATGGAAGAATTGCAATCAATACACCAGATATACAGAAGGAGGCCTTTCGACATTTCTCAACTTTTTATCAAAAATATTCCAGTATTGATGAAAACTGCCAAAAATGGTTCTTGGACCAGATTAGTAGGATTTTCGAGGAGAATGATATTAAGCTTTTGGATGAACATATCACGGTTGCGGAGGTTGAAGGGGTGCTCAAATCCTTCGCTCATGACAAATGTTCGGGCCCTGACGGATGGACATCAGAATTCTATATTTTTTTCTTTGATATTATGGGTGCTGAGATTGCAGAAATGGCTGGAATTTTCAGGACTTCTGGACATATTCCATCAAATCTAAATTCCACTTTTATTGCTCTTATTCCAAAGGTTGATGATCCTTCCTCCTTTGGGGAGTTTCGGCTGATCGCCCTTTGCAATCTCCTGTACAAGATCTCTTCCAAGATAATTTCAAACAGATTAAAGCAAGCCCTCTCTGAACACATATCTCCTGAACAATATGGGTTTCTTAAAGGCAAATCTATCCATGATGCAATTGCCATTGCACAAGAGATATTACATACTATGCACTCAGAAAAAAGAGAAGCAATTGTTATGAAAGTTGATTTGTTCAAGGCTTACGACACATTGGATTGGTCATATCTCTGTCTTGTGTTGTTAAAAATTGGGTTGCCTCTTAGGATCATTCACTGGATAATGTCATGCATAACTTCTTTAAGATATGTTGTTATTATTAATGGCCTTCCTACTAATTTTTTTGAAGCAGGAAGGGGACTTCGGCAAGGTTGCGTGTTGTCTCCTCTCATTTTCATTCTGGTTATGAATGGCTTCAGTATAATGATGCACAATGCGGAACAAAAAGGATACATATTAGCTTCTCTTTTTCGGACTCCATTTCCACTTCACACTGTCTTTTTGTGGATGACATGTTACTATTTGGTAGACTTGTCAGGAATCACTGGTTCTATGTCCACTTCATTCTTACTAGATTTGGTGAGGCTACGGGGTTGTGTATTAACAAAGCTAAATCATTTCTATTATATGAATTTGGGGACATAAATGAAATTTCATTCATATCGGAATTCCTTGGGGTCAATATTAAGCAGGTAGTGGATGGTTTCCAATATCTAGGCTACAGAATCAAGCCGTGTGGATACAAGAACAGGGATTGGCTATGGATGGTGGACAGATTTAGGGAGAAAATGAACAAATGGACTCACAAATGGCTGACATTAGGGGGCAGACTAATTATGATACAAGCATGGCTATCACAACTAATTGTATATTGGGGGCATCTATTCTTTATCCCTGAAATGTTTATTGACAACATTAACAGGATTATTGCTCAGTTCATTTGGAGAGGGACCGGACAGCTGCATAAATTTCATCTGGTCAAATTGGAGAGATTATGTCGACTAAAAATACATGATGGATGGGGCATATTGAATACGAGAATGTTTAATAAATCATTGCTTATGAAGTCTTTCTGGCGTGCCATTAACGGTTCTAGTATTTGGAACGACATTGTCAAATATAAGTATCTTGATGGTGATCCCCTCCATCAACTTCTCTGTCATGAGTTTCCATTCCCATCATCCTATTCTGCTATTTGGGGTAGCTTCAAGAGAATATTGGGTCATGTGACAGATATATTAGTTGGGCTTTTCAGAGATGGAAGCCATATTCCATTGGGTTTTTCCAACATTCAGGGACTAAACAAACTGTTGAAGCCATCTCCTTGACTCATTCATAAGTTGGCACACAGAGGCATTTGTTTCTTATCTCAAACAATACGTACATGGTCTTTTGGAGCTCCAGTTTTCAAGAATGTTGCACAGCTGGGTTTACGAGATGAGGACGCTTCTGATTGGGAACAAGTATATGACGCATTTAGGGCAGCTGGTTTTACTCATGCCACAGGGGGTGATATGGTTATATGGGATGGGCCTACATATGGGGACATGCCTATTGTCAAGGATATTTATAGCAATATTATCTCACAATCATATGCTGGTTAGTACACTCGTATCTTTGGACCTTTTTGGCTCCGAAAGATTCCCACTAAAATCATTCTCTTTGGGTGGCTTTCTTGGCAAAATAAAATTCTTACCTGGGATAATATTATCAAAAGGCGCATTCATGGGCCTGGCAGATGTTCAATATGTTGCAACATGGAGGAATCTATTGATCACATTTTTTTCCGATGCCCTCTTGTTATATAGTTATGGAATCTATTCAATGTTCACTTAATAGAACCAAATTGGGTTCCGCATGACTTTATTTTTGCTGATGGAGACTGGGATAAATTAAAAAAACAGGTTTAGATCTCTTCCCTTCTTTCTCATATGGGAAGTATGGTTGGCTAGGAATAGGCTTATATTTGATGGCACTCCCTTCCTCCTTCCATTAATATACACAACCATTATGAGATGGATCGAGCTACAACCCCCTCCCTAGTCAATCTGTTTGGATAGATCTCACAGAATTTGTCCACATGAGATTTCTATCCCTGCAATTTTTTTTGATGGGGCATGCAAAGAGGGCATTATAGGATGTGGTGCTTGGATCAAGTTGTCTTGCAATGAGAGGATCCACTTACACTGGAATGGTGGTCTAGGGACCAATAACAAAGCTGAGATTATGGCATTATGGGGAGGGCTATTAGCTGCTTGCAATTTAAAATTGACAAAGATGCATATATATGGGGATTCTAAATTGATTATTGAAAGCATTACTGGCCGTCAACATTTGAACATTCCAGATCTACAGGGATGGCTCAGGAGAACGCTACATTTATGGCACAGATTGGGCAATCCTCCTATATCCCACATTTACAGAGATAATAACATGAGGGTGGACGGTCTCTCTAAAAAAGGTGTCAATGCAGTTTTTGGTTTTCTGCAGGTGGAACATTATAGGGATAGGCACTTATCTGGAACACTACTATCCCAATTCCATGATGTCAGATCACTCTATATGAAGCGTAAAATATGTCCTTTTGTCTTTCCATGTTTCTTTCTCAAATCTTAATTCACAGGTACTTTTATTTTATCAGTTTGGTTGTACCAGATTTTCCCATGAATACGAATATACACAGTGCAATTTCAATATGCAATAGTCTATATCAAGAGAGCCTGTTTGTTGTTTTTTGTTCATTATCGTGCCGGATATGAAAGGATATCAATACAAGCGAGCCGTCATAATTCTTTACAAGCGAGCTTGTAGGTTGGATTAACAAGCGAGCCGGTAATTTCTTTACAAGAAAGCTTGTAGGTTGAATTATCAAGCGAGCCTGTTGTTTGGACTATCAAGCGAGCCGGTTTATGTTTTGGGATCATCTCTATGCAAGCGATCCTGCTATTTTTGTATATGATTACCTTTCAAGTGCGCTGGTTTCAGGATCATACATGCGATATACCCTCTTCTCCTATCAGCTTAGTGAATGATATATCAAGCGAGCCTGTTTCAACACTTTACATTACAAGCGAGCCGACATATCCTTCACACTACACACCGGATAAGTGTGCTGGTTTAATCCCACACTGAGACCTAGTCTTGTTTTCTCTCTTTATGCTACTTTGCATGGATTAGAAGGTCTACTCATTTGTTTGTAATGACAAAGGTAAATTTTCATAGAACTTCTGACCCAACTAATGTGTGAATCTGGTTTTATATCTATATGTTGTTCAATGAAGACAGGTCAATTTAAATGTATCTGGAAATCTTGGGTGGAGTGGCACTTTTGCCTTCTTTAATTTGTAATCCCGTCTGGATATTTTTTGGGCTTCTTTCTTTCTTAGAGGATGCTCTTGAATCTCTATGACGATCTGGATTACAATTTTCTCAGCTATCTATAGATGAGAATGTAATAGTGGACTCATGAACTGTTATAATACAGCGTTTTTTTTTCTTTCTGAAAAAAAAAAGTGCCAAAGCTTTCGAAATTTAGGGTAATGGCAGACTTAGTATGCTTCTTACTCTTCTCTGTAAGATTCGAAGCCTTGCCGCACTGGTGAAAGAGTTGTGTATATCATGTAACCAGAAATACTTTGTAGCTTAATGTGGAAGTGGAGGACTTGGGCAAATTCAAAGTGTAATCACAGCAAAGACATAAATATGTCTGAAACCCTAAGCGGAATTGAAGGTATTATATCGTGGTTATAATCCTAGAAGGAAAAATTCGCAGTTCAACAACATTGATTGAAAACCCTGTGTGCTAAATATTTTGATTCGACCTTTTTTTTTTCAGGATGAAAAAAACGCTGTTATATATAATAGTTCATATTCGTTGATCAAATATCATTTTCCAGCAGATTAGACATACCATTCTAGCATATGCCAGATAACAGGCAATATATGAACCCCATGAAGAGGCAAACCAAATCCATCATAAGAACAGTACAAAGGCCATAAAGACACATAAAAACTCTGCATACCAACCACAGAAAACCCAGCCAATACGTAACTGAATAGAACATCACTGAGCCCAGATACATACCGAGGGTCAGTGGGAACATCATCTGATTGAAAACAACATAAAGGAGAATATGGAGAAAGGAAAAAAATAGAAAAGGATCTGGTATGTACAATGAAGATATAGCCTATAAAAGCAGCATAAGAAAAAAGGATATCTCGCTTGCTTGCAAATGTATTCTAGCTTGCTTGAGAAGATCAGGCTCGCTTGATGTAGATTATGGCAGAGGAAAAGATTGAGAGTCCAACAGAGTGGAAGCCCTGTAATGCACGATCTGAATAGCACCATATGTGGAATCCAGCCCTCTTTTGGAGAGAAGGTCAGCACACATATTTTTCTCCATGTGTAAGTGTTGAATAGTGTAGGCTTGAAACTTTCCTAATAGATACTTGATCCACTGTACCCAACCAACGCTATTGCTGCATTGCATTCCACATCTGCCGCTGATCCCATCAATGGTGTACTTCGAGTCTCCATATATGTGAATTGAATGGAGATTTAGAATCAAAACAATGGAAACAGATCAAAAACATGTCAAATTGTTTCTGGTTAACCAAAACAGTTCCAATCCCAAAACCTCAAAAAAAATAAAAAAAAATTGAACAATTAGAAACAAATCAATGAATCAATGATTCTAGCACATACCATGAGCAAGGGAGGCACCTTCCCTGGGTAATTCAAGTAATAGAGGTTTAATGTGATATCTTATTTATATAATTCACTTAAATACATGTATTCTGTTACCATACTTCATTGGCATTACTCTAAACTCATAACCACTGGGAAAAGCATTGCTCAAAACCCCTATCAGGTGAGAAATGAAAATAAAATAACTTATTAGTATACGTGTTTTCATTTTTGCAAATGAAAATAATGTGATCTTAATTCCCTCTGAGGCCCTCTCACTGAATGCATGTTGTAAAACCTTACATTTGAATACAGTATCCCAATAAAACTCCAAGAAAGTTGATAGACAAATGGCTTCGTGCAAGATGTGATGTAATGCCTGTTGGCTGAGATTCTTATACAACTTCATCCAAGAGTTATTTAAGACAATAGATTATATCCAAGCATGTTAAAAAAGATTCATTTGGTGATAGTCAAGTAATTTCTTACCAAAAAGGTTTTGGTGTGGCAGGGGGTACAGTTAGCCAAAGGAGTGCTTTTAGTATCATGGCATAAACCAAAACATATAGCGAAAGAAGTACTTTCAGTACCATGCCATACATCATGAAATTTCTTTATTTTATTTGTGCTCATATATAATGTACATTTTGGAAGAGAGACTGGATGTTCAAGCATGGAGTTGATAGACTATCAAAATTTGGTAGTGTACTTTAGTAAAACGACCAAATTAAGGTCTCCTGAACCATGATCATGGTCAATCTAGCTTTGATTATGCTTAGTTCACCCGTAACGAACACTACCAAATAACTGTGGAACTTTATCCTGAAATAAGAGTTGCCTGTTTATGAAATTAATCTTGTTGCAAATTACAAGCACAATAATCAGAACTGGGAACATTGAGAGGCAACAATTCTAGTGCACCTTGAATAAATAGATTGAAAATATGTAGCTTGGCTTGAAACATTAAGAGTGAATACATTAGGAAAATAACTCGTGTCTGTCAGCATTCTAAGAGTATATTTTCCTATAGGTGTCATTTATTTCATAATCAATTGCTCTGGAAGTTTGCCCTGCATGAATATTTGAACTTGTCCCTTAATAACTGAGAAACTGTACAATGTCATTTCTATAAAGGCCAAGTAAGAACCACAAGACGCTCTGAATATTCTGAATTCTTTGGCCAATTTCAGGAAAAACTAGGCATGTAACTTAATTAAAGAGGATGATGCACATGCAAAGGGCATGCAACAGAAAAAATATATGCTGTTACCTGCACAACCACAATACATTATGCCTAAAACAACGGTCACAAAGATGCCCCCAGTTAATTGACTGCCACCAGACTACATCTAGAACGATCTTCAAGCCAAACTAAAGGCATTCAGAAGCTTCTACTCTCCATATGCACTGTCTTTTGCATTCCAACGGTATATTTTTCCTAATGGTTTCACTTATTTAGTTATCACTCGCTCTGGTAGCTTTCCCTGCATGAAGATTCCAAGTTGTCCCTTCATAATGGAGCACATGTACAATGTCATTTCATTAAGGACCAACTAAGGTCCACAGGATGCTCTGCATATTCCAAACTCTTTGGCCCATTTCTGGAAAGACTAGGCACATAACTAATTGGTGTAGATGAACACAATAAAAAAACATTCATTCAACAGAATTGAGAAAAACTATATGATGTACAACCACAATATAGTATACCTCAGAAAACTTCTAGAAATACATTAAGCCAAATTAAAGGAATTCATTATTTTGTATTCTCCGCAGGCACTCTCTTCTTAGGTGTGAATCTGAGAAAACTGCTCTGATCAGCTTTTTCACCTATACAGTAAAACACAAACTGTTACTCCAATTGCAGGCAAACTTTATCAAGTGACTTGCATAGAATATCCCCAGGGGATGTTTCAAAGAAGGATAAATTTACCTATTAAATAATGTAAACATTACAAGATATCATAAAAGCACTCCATTTGAATGCAATTTTGGCAAATGTTTTAGGGAATGGTCATCATCTCATAACTGGGTAATGATAACTGGCATCAAACCAGAGAGACAATCTTTTTATATAATCAAAATTTACTTTCTCCTTTACACTGTGATTTTCATGCAATTAGTATTTGTTGTGAACAACTTTCTTGCAACCTTGTGACTGAGAAAAAGCACACATGGTTTCCCACATAATTTCTTGAGCAAATTTATATGAATTAGAGTGCTCCTTTGCTCATTTCTATTGATTTGGATGATGAGCAGAGCTAATTCCGAGCTCTGCTTGTGACAGCTGCAACTCTGTCCAGATATGTTTCTTAAGTGGTCTCCTTCAACTTACAAGGCAACAATTCTAGTGCACCTTGAATAAATAGATCAAGTACAGAAATTAGCCATTTCACCACAAAGTTTTCTTTTGGTTCAAAATGATCAATATGTGGAATTAGAACAAATTATTGCCAAGGTTTGTGCTAGAACATCTTCCTTCAAAATATCCTTGGTATTCGAAAAAGAATCTTTGCAAGAAGGATGGCTAGAGATTCATTGGAAATACACTAGCTCCTGTTAATTCATAATATTGGGTCAGAATCCGAATTTTTTTCAATTCTACGGATTACTCTCCACATTACCTACTGTAAAGAAATGAGGAGTCGTATGAGGTGGGAATTTCATGTATGGTTTTGAAGCAGAGAACATTTCAATGGAATGAACGACTGTAACGGATGTCAGCTCCATCGGCAGGGGTGTCAAACGTGTTTCCCAAAGGTTCAATGTCCAATGTCTTGCAGGACTCTTCAACAATTAAGAAAACATGTTAACCTATTTTCGAGGTTGCTTCTTGGTTGCCCTTCCTTTCCAACTTGTCGAACAATGCTTCATCATGTTCCCTCTCAAACTCTACAATTTCCTTTTGGGAGATAGCTTCACAAAATTCAACTCCTTCATTCAATAACTAAAGAAATAAACTTCAACACTAATCAGGACCATTGTCTGATTCAAATTCCACTTGTTGCAATTCCACAAGCAACTTCCACTAGATTTTCTTTCCTTCTTCCCCATCTCTGTCACATACTTTCATTTAGGGGAATCTGTTGAAGTTTTAACTATGGTTGATCTTCATTATTAATATTTTGGCCCTTAAATTATGTAAGACATGTTCTTCATGTCATTTTACTTTAGCCGTTGAGATGCATATAATGACATATGTAAGACATATTCTTCATGTAGGCATCAAAGAGAGGAAAATGAATTTTCAAATTTAAATTATTTTTGCCCCCAAAAAGGCAAGTCAGCCCTCCAAATGATCAAGCCAGCTCCATCAAGGGTCGCAACCATTTGGCCTCATCAACACTAGAAATATGCCACTCGTCCTCCTCAACACACAATTAGTGGATTACACTTCTATTCATGATAACCCTGAGGCAGACTGAGTCCCATTCTCTGAGGAAGATCGAGCTCTGAGTCAGATCTATTTCTGGGCAGAAGGTTAAAACTCTGAGCAGATCGAATCTTTGGGCAAGATGACGAAATTTTGGGCAGATAGACCTAAGTTGTCTAAACTTTAAAGGGCTTCTTGTAAGAAATTTGACCAGGTGTGACCAAGGCTATGTTACAAGTCAGTTTGATTTTATGTCTGCCTAAAGAACTAGATGTATCTCTATTGAATTAGATAATTTCTCTATGGAAAAGGCTGCTGGGTTTTTAACTTTTTCTGCCATGTGGGTTTTCCGAGGGTAAAATACTGTATGTTTGGTTGTTCTCTTTATGATCCTATTGTAATTTTTGTTCTACTGTTGAAGATATTTTGTGTGATTGCACAATCATAAATGTGAATACAAGTGAACTTAAATGCATATAATTAGAAGTAATTATCAGTTAAGAAGACTACGAAAAATAAACAGAATCCACAAGATATTTCTATTGAATTTTTCACTATCCCATCTCCCTACATTACTCTTCCCACCACAAATACCATGGCCAGCAAATTGAACTTTATGACATTGTAAAAATGTAGAAGAAAATAAAGAAGGAATAGGAAAGAAAATGAAAAAAGAAGGATTTCCTTCCTAAAATTAATATTTCTACTATTGCATACCAAACTCACCAAATAAGAGTGTTTACTTTCTCTAAATGGGGACTATGCTCTCCAAATGCATGTTGTTACATTATGATAGTATTAGTTCTCTTCAAACATTGTTGTCATTTTGCTCTCTCTAAATCCATCTTAGTGCTCTCACAGTTTGCAAATGAAAATTGATTCTGTTATGTGGTTTGAGATTCTTTAATATTTCTACGCCGAACACGCGGTTAAGTCAAACTGTATTGCGTTACGCCGAGCCGCAAGTCCAGGTGGGATAAACAAACCATCAGCTATAGAACTTGCCTTTCCGGCTGTGACAACATATTATCAAACCTGAACTCTAATGCCTGTTAACTATGCAACTTTAAGTGACAATGAGAACCAATTTTACAATTACCTGAATCTGAATTCATGATTCATTGCTCGATGCATTGCTCAGTACACGACTTCGACTTCCTTCCATCTCATGGTATTGTTTCAAATGCTCTGCAGCCTACATTAACACCAATTTCATATTCCAAGTTGATATGACAAGCTTTCCAATCATGCTGGTTTTGACTATTCTAAAACTATGTTCAAAATATCATATTAGTAAGACTATTCTTTATTTCTATGCTAGTTCTGGTTACCTCAAAACACTCTCCAGATTCTGGCTTCATATGAGCACTTTGCTGGTTGGGATCATCCTCTATTTCTGTGGTAGTCCCCACTGCTTTACCCCTTCCTTCAAATTCCCCATTCATAAGACTAGTTTGCTTACTATGATCACTCTCCATAATACATTTCCATGCTAATGACAACAACTTCACCACTCTTTTGAAATTCTAGGTTTGATTGTTCAGTTTGCTTTGCACACCTATCCACTGTCTTCATGCTAAACTGAACATTTTGCATTGCTTGCTGATAACCATCAGTCACAATTTTTTCCATAGGAAATGTTAGGGCATTAAGTTTCTGAGGATAGGTGGCTTCTGGTGCAAGCTACACTGATTTCTCAATATTTTCAGGTTCCTCTACCAATGGATAAGTCTTGTCAATATCTCCATTCTCTGCTACCATGCCCCTTTTTGCTATCTTCATAATGTGTCTACAATCATCAATTCACTTTCCCACACATTCAATATTAATTCATTAGATTGTTGTTTAAGATGAGGCTTCTAATCTGTGTCGATCTGTGAAATGCCCAATAAAAGAAGAAAGAAAAATGCTTTCCCTCATTTTACATTTAGACTTGATTATGAAACTAAAGACATTGCAGAACTAAAATTCATTTCCCAACTGAGTTCTACAATACACATTAGCTATTTACTGATAAAATTATGAAGACTTGTAATAGCTCACCTTTTGGAAAGGGAAAGGTCCAATTGAAGTAGATATATTTTTAGTCTCTAAGTTTTTCACTGCATCACATTCACTTAAATTAGCAATGACAGATTGCGAAACTAAAGACATTGTAGAGCTAAAATTCATGTTCCAACAAAGTTCTACTATGCTTGGGTGTTAGATATTTAGTGATCGAATAATTAAGACTTGTAATAGCTCACCTTGTGGAAAAGTAAAGGTTCTATTGAAGTAGAAACTTTTTTAGTCTCTGATTTTTTCAGTGCATCACTTTCACTCAAATTAGCAATGACAGATTTGTCAAACTTCTTAGAATATGTCAATAATGAAACATTCAGATTCTGGACATTTTCAAGAGTAAAAATATCAGTGCCAAGTGATTTCCTAATTTGTGATCCACTATTATGATAGTGAATGGCTTGTTCACATGCCTTTTCAACTTGTAAGTTGGCAAGAAGAAAAACCTGCAGTGTCTGTGTTGCCACTTCCTCATAACCTGGGTAATTAGAAGTACATGTTATTACACAGAATGCACTTCCAACAGACAAATGTTTTTCAAGTGATGTTTTTCATTTGTGTGGAGAAGAATGGCCATCTTCTTTTAATTCACGTGCTTGTATTGTAGATAACGCTTTTCTTTGTGCACAATTAGCTTTACTTGGCTCAGTAATGTCTTTAGTGTATAATACAGTACTCACTGAAGTTGTCCTGAGGGAAACAATGTAGCCTTGAAATATCCTCTGGTTCTTGAACTTCAGAGGCCATAAATCGAGTTGTCACACTGCCCATGTAAATTATCTCATCTTTCTCCATATAAGAAGCTAGTTTATGGTTACATGTATGTGCCATATTTTCACTAGTCCATGGTAACATAGAAGACTCTTCTCTCTGACTCAAGGTTGTTGATGACAACTTTGTAACACTTACCTGGGCATACTTAGGAGATTTTTTTTTCCAAACACCCTCATTATCGTTCACCATTTCCACATCTCTAACTGCAAACTCCTCTTCCATGACATTTTTATAAACAGATCCTGAATCTTTCAACAACTAATTATTTTCATTGTGCCTGTTAACTAGAATTTTGGTCAGAGATTTTCATTTGGTAAGCACATGAGCAGTCTAAATTTTTTATAAAATCCATCGAGAATTGACTACTATCTGTTCATCATCATTTCCTAACAATTGCAATCCATCCAGATAACTCTTTTAAACCCTTGATTGAATTCATGCTTATGAGGATTATCATTAATGTGAACCAAAGGTTTTGGAACCTCTTGCAATCCAACCACTGCGATGTCTGCTTCAGCAGTCTCCATGGCATGCTTTTGTGTAATAGCTTGACTACTTTCATCCAAAAATGAACTGAACATTCCTTGCATTTGATTCTTTAAAAAAGCATCCTGACAAGCACCTACAAAATTCTCCCCTGGTTTAGATTTCTCCGATAATCGAACAAGCATTTCTTCCATTTCCTCCACAGAAACTTCTCAATATTTCACTAAATTTTATTCTTTACAAGCATACAACGACAATCTTTGCAAATGCACTGTTGTGGCACCTTCATCTAGGGCATATGTAGCATGCATTCTTACATCATTCTCACTGGTTCCTCCAGTGACAAATCCAAAACTATTCTCTTTTCCACCAACACACTGCATTTCACAATGCCTTTGCAGGGTAAGAAATATAAAACTCCTTGTTTTTCCACCAAAGCAACATTTTCCTATAACGGCCATGTGTTATTCTTCCCTGCATTATCTATGTGAATTGCTCCAACTAACGACTTTAAATTCCACTGGATTTTTGCACATCCAAAAACAACATAAATTGAACAAGCTGCCTCAGTTACTGCATTCTTACAGTCAACCTGTGTTGCATGCATCTCTACATCACTTTCATCATTTACATCAATCACCAACTCCAACCTACCGTGCACCATTTACAAATGCAATATCTTCATGTGTAGTTACTCTAGTACATTCACTTCTTCGATCTATAAAGGAATTTAAATCTCTTGTCATTTGTCGTATGAAAATTCTTGAGGGACTCCTCTTTGAGATGCTTCACTATAGAGCCTGACATCCAATGGCTTTCTCTCTATCCCAAAGCATCCATCACTTCATAAGAGGATCCATTCACAGTGTTAATCTCTCATGCCTCCTCAATTGATCTATTCCTCTTTCTTGAAAACTCACATATTTCACCTTCTGCGTTATCACTTGCATCCATATTATTAACAAAACCTACAAAGGTGCAATGCCATCCACTTCTTGGTCTGGCACTCCTTCCAATTTGGCAGGTAAATGATCCTGCCGAGAAGGCTCCTTGGCATGCATTGCTGTATGATCTTCCTTGCTTACATCAAATATCAAATCTGGTATTTCCTCGATTTCTGCCAGAAGAGCATCTTCTAGTGGAACAATCGAACATGACTGATTTCTCTCATCTAACAAAGATTCTGGTATCCCTTTCATT